>JADGJA010000223.1:0-29241 GCA_027596035.1 Thoreauomyces humboldtii
GGGGGATGGGGGGTGTCCAAAGTGTGGGAAAAGCCCTTACTCTCTTTGCAGCTCCTCGTGTTGCGCGACCTTTTCGAGCACGACTTCCGTGTCCGACGGTCGATCCTCCTCCTCTGCCGCGAACCTCAGGTCCTACCCTCAGGACGTGGTCCAAGGAAACCAAAGAGCTTCAGCCAAAAGAATCTTGACACAAAAAACACGGGAAATCTGTTTTTTTTTTTGTTTCTCTTGCCCACCCGCACACACCTCGATGCCTCTGGCCAGGGCCCTCATGTCTCCTCTGATCTGATCGTTCCTGAGCATCACCTGAGCCTGAGGACCCGAGTACTCTGAGAGCTCCCTGACGGCATCCTGCAGGGCCAGCTCGGACCGGGTGAGGACCTCGAGCTGGCGTTGGATGTGTGGTGGGAGGACGTGATGGTGGTGGTGGGTTTGTTGTTGGGTAGCTGATGGACGATCGGTATCCCGCGGTTGCGTTGGACGGGTGGCTGTTCGAAGCATTCCTTTGAGTCTGTACTGGTCCGGTGATTTGATTCAGGGAAGGGATCTGCAGGCAGGCAAGGCAGGCAGGGAGGGGTTGCGGTGACAGATGGTATGATGACTCCGCGACGTAAGCGTGGCGCAGTTCTTCACTTCATTGAAATCCCAACCAGGGGGGATGTCCGAATGATGCGGACTGAATCCTTGTCACCGCACCGCAGCCATTCACGCCTCACCCTGTCTCTCCTTCGCTTCGCACTCTGCACCAAACACACAAAGGTCGACCCCCCTCCAGTCAATTCACCTCTCTCCTCCCCCGTTGCCACTCAGCACTCACCTCACCGCAGAGGGCAACTCACGCAGCAAAGAACACCATGGGAATCGAAGACGCACCAGGCCTCTTGCCTCTAGCCTCCATCTCCCTGACCCACGTCCAGTTCGACCCGTCCGACCCCCTCGGAATGTTCATGGCCTACGCGTCCCTCGCTCCCATCGCCATCCTCGTCTCCTACGGCACCCTCGTCGCCTTCCGAAGGGACCTGGCCACATGTCTCATGTTGACCGGGCAGCTCGTGAACGAGGGCGTCAACTTTGTGGCAAAGAAGGTCGTCAAGCAGGCTAGACCGACCGGTGTGTGTGTGTGATGTGTGATGGGTGCTCTCGCTCCGTTGTCCGCGGAGAGATGTTGTGCGGCAGCGGTGATGGCTGAGTTCCCGACGTTGGCTTGTGCGCACACAGAGTACCTTGGAAACGGATACGGGATGCCGTCAAGTCATTCGCAGTTTGTAGCCTTCTTTGCCGTCTATGCTTCCATCTACGCCATCAGGAAGTACGTTTTCCAAAATGAACCCTGCGGTCCTCCGAGTCAGGGAAAAACATCTCTCTTCTGACACCTTTCGTCTCCTCTCCGATCCGTCCTCCAGACTTCACTTCACTTCATCCATATGGAAGGCATTGATCCACTCATCCGTCACGTCCATGGCCGGGCTGGTCGCGTTCTCCAGGTACACCATCCCTCGTTCATTCGTGTCACCCCTTCCCTCACCTTCCACACCATCACCCACACATCTCACACGCGTTCGCATCCGTCATCCACCTTCCAAGAGTCCGACTCAGTTACCACACCCCACTCCAGGTGGTCGTGGGCCTGGCATGCGGGACAGCGTTCGCCGTCGTCTGGTACGAACTCTGCACGAGGGTCTTGATCCCTTCCATCGACCTCGGGCATCCGTTGGCCAGGTGGCTGCTCCTGAGGGACACCAGTCGGATCCCGAACGTCCTGGTCTTCGAGTACGACAAGGCCGTGGAGGAGGTGAGGAGGTTGGACAGGGACGGGACGTCGTCTGCCCCGGCTGGTCGGCGGAAACGAAGGTAGAGTAGGCAGGGCACCTTCCCGTTTCCGTGTCCCCCCCGGGGTTGGGTAGGGACTCTGTGTACGTAGACGAATAGAGAATGGTGAGCGGTGTCTCGTGGAACGTCGTCAAGATTACGAAAGTTATGGTGAAGAACAAAAAACTGGCTGAGGTTGCATGTGTGGGTGCGAGGGTTGCTGTACAGAGAGATATGGAGAGAGAGAAAGAGAAAAAAACAGTTGTGAAGGGGTAAAACATGCTAGGCAAGACGGGTCAGGGGAAGGTGACTCTCCCTGCTCAAGAATCGCCATTGTACTTGTTCTCCTTGCTGGTCGCCTCTCCCGTCTTGACGAGACCCATGGGAGCGTCCATCTTGGGCATGACGACCTCGAGGACGTGGATGGCGTCCTTTTCCGAGAAGACCTGGGCCAGGGCCGCCTCGACCTCCTGCTTTCGTTCGATCCGAGCCTGGAGTCCGAACTTGGGGTACGTGCTCGCGTACTCGTCGGCGGAAAAGTAGTCGAGCGTGTTCTTGTACTTCCACATGGTGGTCGTGTTGTAGGCTCGCTCGGGTCCGTGGATGAACCTTTCGATGGTGTCTGTGCAGGAATGGATAGATTAGAGAAACCGAGCTTTGCTTCGTTTACTGGGCAAGGTATTTTCGTCCTTACATCCGTTGTTGTTGAGGATAATGATGACGGGGGTAACCTTGTGGCGAAGGAAGGTGGAAATCTCCTGCGCGGTAAGCTGGAAAGATCCATCACCGGTAACTAGCACCGTTCGCAAGGGCTTGTCAAGCTCGCGACCGGCAAGCGCTGTTCCGAGAGCGGCTACGAGATCAAGATGAAGCGTGTTCAGCTAAAAGAAGCGCTAGCCAGGCAGAGACAAATGAGTACGCACCTGCCGTAGCGTAACCAATGGATCCCCACAGGACCTGCGAAATGTACTTGGATCCGTCAGCCAGCCGCTGAGTGCTGGTTCCGAAGCTGCTGGTGCCCGTCTCGACAACAACTGCGTGAGCCTCAGCACCAAGGTGTTTGCCTAGAGCATCCCACTGCGGGAAGTTTGTTGTAAATGATCACAGCAGCAAGCAAATGCGGAAAGTATGCAGAACTCACGAAGTACTCATGACGAATCTCGGTGTTATCGTCTCCAGAGTATCCTTTCGTTCCGCTGTGAACCGCAGGAGGTAGCGTCCAAGGCCGATGGGTGAGCTTATCCGTCAGCTTCTGCAAGATGCCCTTGAATCCGATGGACTGGTAGGTAGCGTGGAAGACCTTGGCATGGTCAGAGTGAAGCTCGATGAGCTTGTCGTTGGTGATGCTGAAGGTGAAACCACCCGTGTTGAAGTCGCTCTTGATGGCTCCGACCATGACGACCACGTCGCTCGACTCGAGCTCTTCCCTCGTTGGAGACGGGGTCATGGCGCCCACGTAGGATCCTCGGAACTGAGCGTGGAACTCCGACACGATGCCTTTTCCCATCGGGGCAGCGTAGACGGGGAACCCGCTCTTTTCGACAAAGGCGCGAACCTCCTTCTCCACGTGGAAACGGGAGGCGCATCCGTCGATGAGGATGGCGGGTCTCTCTGCCCTTCCGAGGGCCGTGAGGATGTGCTTGACGCACTCGTTCTCGATGTCCTCGCGGTTCTTGGGCACCGAAAGGTCAAGAGGGGTCATGTCGACCACGATCTTTCGGGCCGAGACGTCGGTGGGCAGGGCGATGTAAACGGGTCGACGCTTGATGTAGCATTCCCTGAGAACCCTGTCGATCTCCGACGCCGCGTTCTCGGGAACGATGGAAGCCTGAGCGACCGTGATGGGCTCGTACATGCGAGTAAAGACACCAAAGTCGCCGTTTCCGAGGGTGTGATGGAGGATGGCACCGTTCTTTTGCGACACGGTGGAAGGCGTGCCCACGATGTGGACGACGGGGACCATCTCCGACATGGATCCAGCGATGGCGTTCACGGCGGAAAGCTCCCCGACTCCAAACGTCGTGCAAAGTGCTCCGATCCCCTTGATTCGCGCATATCCATCCGCGGCGTACCCCGCGTTCAGCTCTAGCGACCAAGTCTGTGAGCGTTCCGCTCCGAAACGACCTTGGCGTCGACTCCCTTACCGTTGGCATTGTATCCCCACTCAACGCCATCGAAATCCTCGATCTGGTCCAAGAACTCCATCTGGAGAAAGGAACCAACCATCGATTAGCCAAAATGGAAAGTCCAAACGAACGACAGTGCACTCACGTTGAAGTCGCCGGGTAGACCAAAGACCATGTTGCATCCGAGCTCCTTGAGACGCGCCAAGAGGTAGTCTCCGATGGCGATGGGACGTGGGATTCGCTTTCCCACGCCGGCGAGAGCGTCCTGGGCGCCGGAGGCGATCTTGCCTGCAATGGCTTCCATTGTCGAGGGTAGTAGGTAGTCGAGTCAAGTGGTGTACAGTAAGTACAAGGAAGGTTGGGAAGATACGAGCTCCGGTGATGGTGATGATGCCGATGAGGAGAAGGGCAGGAGTGGAACTGCTCTTTATGCTAAATTGCAGGTGATTTATGGTGTGGAGGGTTCTGGGACCATCGTATCGCATCCTGGCTGTCTAGCCGCGGCATGCTCATTTCGGGACTTTTTGGACAGAACGAAGATGACGTTGTGATGAGGCTTTGTCGATCATTCATGCTCCCCGCATGATATCAAACCGACATTCGAAGGATATCTTACTGTACATGTCAAGAGATAGGACGCAGGTACATGTAAGGGCGTTGCCGAGATCCTTCGTCAAAGTTGTGCTCCGGAAACATCTTGCCCTAATGATCCGCAGATCAAGGGCAGGCGCCGTCCATCATGAAATTGACAGAGTCAAGTTGAGCAGAAGCAAATACACGTACAGTGCCGGTATCCATGCAAGAGCAGGATGATGTGTGTCTGGAGACATCGAGACGGCACGAGATGTCTGCAGGCTGCCGTGTGATCCTACCAGCCGCACAAGGAGATCGATATGACCAGCTCTAAAGATGAGACGTGCGTCTCTGTAAATATTTACAAACAGGGATGAGAAGAAGGATAGGGAAAGGGAGGGCGAGACGCGCGGGGTTGAGGGAAATGACGACCACAAGGGTGGGAAAAATGCACAGTGACAGCCAAAAAAAAAATACAATGCACAAGAAGAGCGAGCCGGAGGTTAAACCGTCTACGCCTCCCAGCTGGTGACGACCATGTTCTCCACAGCGCTGACCTTGTCCCTCTCGGGGACGGTCCTGACCCTCCTCAAGAGATCCGCCTCGGTGAGACCCTGCTGGTCCCCTTGCTCTTTGAGGAGACTCAGAGCGTGCTCCAGTCTGGCCCTCTTGACGACCTGACTGTGCTCCTGTCCGAGAGCCTGGACGCTCCTCAACCACCTCTCGTAGTCCTCGCGAGTGACGTGGAGTCGTCCTCCCACGCCCGTGAGGAACTCCCGTTCCATCGTATTGATGTCGCGGAGGGGAAGGCCCGTCATGTTGGCCCACGTCTTGTTGGCGAACCGTTCGTCCGTGTGGTACTTTTGCGCGAGGATGAGCGAGGACACAAAGACTCGGAACTCGGAGCCTTCGCCCGTGTGCGTGGACGGGATGGCGTTGCGAAGGCGGGTCACGTAAAGGAGAGAGATGAGAATGTGTGGGAGGGTGCAGGAGGCGCGGGTGATGAGGTTGTGGACGGCCTTCACGAACGATGGATACCAGGCCGAGGTGCCTGGTGGAGAGACGAGACCCGTGTCCGAGATACTTGGAGCGGTGGAAGGGTTGAAGGATGCGGTGGGAATGCCATTAGCAGCAGGGATAGTGCTAGCAGGCTGTTGCTGCGTCGGTGGCGGCGGTGTTTGGTACGATATCCGATGCCAGATTCGATGGACAGCAAAGCAGACAAACTCGCTTGCGTCCGCAGAGAGTTTGGTCCCGGTCGGAGTGGTAGGCGTAGTGACCTCGGAGTTGGCCCGAGTGGTCGGATGAAGACGAGTGGTATTGATTGGTGGCGGGCGGAGAGGGCCCGTCGCTGGTATCGTAAGGCCATCAAGTCGGCATCGGGAGAGGGAGGCATCCAAGGGCTTGAGGGTAGGGTCGGCAGAGGTAACGAAAGCGCCAGAGTCTGGCGGTCGGGTCAGCGTCGGATAAACGTTGGATGGTGTGGTGGCGAAGGCGGGATGGGGTGCTGACGGGAGTATGGAAGAAGACTGCTGGAGCTGGTGTGGGAAGGGAGGGTGAAGGGCCTGTGATTGCTGCGGGCGAGGCTGCTGGTGTTGTGGGTCATACTGGTGCTGTTGCTGCTGATGTTGCACTGCAAGTGATTGCTGTTGCTGCTCGTACAGTTGCTGCTGCTGCTGGTACTGAGCGCCTCTCTGCTGCTGATTCGGGTAGACTTCCATCGAAGTGGCTGGCCGGGAAGACAGTGGTCGGGCTTGCGGTTCGTCCGCATCGCGCAGTATGACGGTATGCGTTGTTTGCGCACTGTGTATTGGCGGTGGTAGTTTTCGCGGCGGCAGTGCGCCAGGAGCTAGGTGGGAGTGAGGCATGCCGTCGGTGACAAGCCTGACTGGCGGTGGAGGATGAGGTTGATGGGTAGGAACAGCTGAAGCGCTCTTGCCGTTTTGCTGGAATGGCATTTCGAGCGCAGAAGCATGCGTGCGCGCGCGCGAGGCGGACGCTCTCTTACGAAGGTGGCGGCCTGGGAGGTCTGCGACACTGGTCTGCGACACTGGGGTGTGGATGAATGTGTGTACCCTCTGGGATAGACGCACTATCGCTCTGATGAAAGCGGGAGGTAACGAGGCTTTCGGGGGTGGATGTGCCGTGCGCGCAGGAGAGAGCGGGGGCAGGGCGGCGCGGTAATGCTGTAACCAAAGTCTCGGCAACTGTCCTCCTATCGTGTTTTTTTCACAGGAGACCGTGCCGTTTCGCTGTGTTGGCAAGTGCTGCTGGTGGATGGCCGTTGCGTTTCCTCTTGCTGTTTCTCCTCGTGACGAGGGCTGGAGAAAAAGGATATCCCGGCCGAAGGCGTGAGGCTGACGCAGCGGCGAAGCGAGGAAGGAACACCGTGTAAAGTGGAGGGCAAGAGCTGCCGTCAGAATGCCGTGGGGAAACTTGAACGGCCTCGCACCGCTGCGCTGTTGCTTGATGAGTCGAAAGAGGGCAGGCAGAGAGAAGGGCAGGCCACCCCAAAGCCGAGAGACCGAACGAGGAAAGTAGCCTTGGGAGAGCGTGTGATGGCGGTGGGTGGCAGGGAAAGGAAGGGTGTGATGAGGCGGAGCAAACGGCAAACCCAAAATCGTCTCTATCAAAAGTCCACGGCACCGAGTTTCCCGCGGAGTAAAAGATTGTAGAGAGAGACAGAAAGGGATTGAATGAGGCTGAGGGAAGGGTCAGGAATCTGAAAAACATGAGTCGATAGCTCTCCCAACCGGACTCGACTCGAGAGACGACCGCATCCATGTATTCTGTGCAGCGCAAGGTCCCACCAGTGAATTACCCCATGCATGCACCCAGAAGGACGCAAATGTAGTCTTCGCGAGACACTGCTGTTCTGCAGAAGGTATCTGGTCCTAGGTGTGTATTATCTCTTGTGCGGACGGGCACTTCCGTGGAAGGCATCGCAAGGCTCTTGCAGGCAGCAAGCGGCAAAGATGTCAAAGCTGCCCAAAGCCCGGTTTCTCCTTGGGTTTGAGCCAAGCCTAAAACCTTGGCCAAGTCGAAAAGCTCGCCTCGGCAGAGAACACGTCACCTTTTGGGGAACCGAGACCAAAAATCATTTCTTGTCGGAACCCTGGGGTCCACCCATGGTTGGCCGGACTGTCGCACAAGAGCGGGGAACCCAGGTCCACGGCGTTTCCACTTCAGCCCTCGCTGCAAACAAACGCGCAAGCGCCCGTACCGATACCACGTTATTCCATGGGCTCGGCCATCGCCGAAAGCCCCGGTATTCGAGGCTACATTTGGACGGTACCCGGTATTAAGTGTCAAGTGGAAGGCGCCTTTGTTCGACGAAACCTACCCACAGCTCACTGCTCACGGAGAAAGGCAAATGGAGGAGGAAGCACCGCATCAGCAAGTCCTGAGGTTTGGAGGGATCGGTCATCCACCGCTACCCGATACAAACTTCATTCCAGACTACGATCGCATCTGTATCTTCACGTTCCCGCTCGAACCAGCGTACAGCGAGTGGACCACCGCGCGAGGTTCCGAACGCATCCCAGACTACGAGCATTTAGCATCGCGGTTCGGTCATCTGGACGTGCATGCGGAAGGGACGGCCGGAAGAACCTCCTTCAAGGAGTTCCTGACCCGAATGGAGAAGGGTGACGAGATCTATTTGAGAGACTGGCATCTGGTCAGAGAAGCGAGGGATCAGAGCTTCTATTCTGTCCCGCCGTGGTGCAAGGACGATTGGCTTGACTTGTTCTTGGCGGCGGAAGGCGGGAAAGACGACTACCGCTTTGTATGTAAGTGGGGCGATGACGTTCCACCGTTTCCGCGACACGAATCGAATGACATGAACGCGAAAAACCCAAAAAACCCTGGAAAAAGACATGGGGGCATCAGGCACCAGCACGAAACTCCACGTCGACGTCCTCCACTCGTTCAGCTGGAGCGCCAACATCGTAGGAACAAAGACCTGGGTCTTCTTCCCACCCTCTCAGACGCCGCATCTCACGAACGCGAGCGGGACCGTTGTCACGGACATCCGAACCGCTGCAAAAGCCGAGTTCCCCGAATTCCACTGCAAGACCAACCCCGTCACCGTCGTACAACGACCGGGGGAACTCGTGTTCGTGCCAAGTGGATGGTGGCATCAGGTCGAGAACCACGGTCCGACGATGTCCATCAACCACAACTGGATCAACGCTCACAACCTCCGTGCCCTCCACGCTCAGCTGGCCGAAGACATGGTGGCGATCCGAGGCTCGATAGCGGAGCATAGGGACGACATGGGCGAGGTGGAGTGGGCGGCTCACTGTCAGCTGATGCTGGAGGCTACCAACGCTGGGTTCGGGTATGCGATGCTTTGGCGGTTCCTTTGTTTTCATGCTCAACGATATCTGGCCCTTTCGGCCGCTGAGATGGCTCCGAAAGAC
This sequence comes from Thoreauomyces humboldtii, assembly GCA_027596035.1. Taxonomy (NCBI): domain Eukaryota; kingdom Fungi; phylum Chytridiomycota; class Chytridiomycetes; order Spizellomycetales; family Powellomycetaceae; genus Thoreauomyces; species Thoreauomyces humboldtii. The sequence continues at coordinate 8,933 of JADGJA010000223.1, forward strand.
GTTGCGGAACACGTCTTCGCGCTGCGTGCATTGCTCGAAGTAACGAGCATTCTGTTGGAAGACGTCTGGGCCAAGCCCGTGTTGGAGGAAGGGAGAGTGATGGTGAAGAGTCTCACGGCGGCCTTGTCCGCGGAGAATGTAAAGCCGTCCTCACTCAAGGAGCTGACAATACCAGGAGAAGGATAGCTCCCTGGAAATGCCCCTTGTGTTCACGGACGCCCGATGCCGTGTACTTTGTAGCTATTCCACGTCGATCAATTGCGTAACCCAAATTGGCATAATAACATAGAATCGGATAGGTAAAACGTATGATCTCTATCTAAAGCTTGCTCTTGGGAACGACCATCTTGCCTAGTCGCTCAACAATAATCTTCTCTGCGTCGGCCGACATCCGCTCGCACAGGTCTTTGCACGTCGGTATGTCGTCGATGAGACCCACGACCTGTCCTGCCGTCCACACCCCGTAATCCGTGTCACCGTTGACGAACACCTCCCTGCCCCGCTGTCCCGACACGAGGGGCTGGATGTCGGCAAAGGTGGCGCCGCCCGGTTGCTTCTCGATGGCGACGACCTGGGTCGAGATGGCGTTCTTGAAAACGCGGGCCGTGTTGTGCATGGTCCTGAACATGAGAGCCGTGTCCTTTTCCGTTCCCTTGACGATGGCCTCCTTGACCGAGTTGTGGATGGGTGCTTCCACGGTGCACATGAACCGGGTCCCCATGTTGACGCCTTCTGCGCCGAGGGCCAGAGCGGCGGCCAGACCGCGTCCGTCGCCGAAGCCTCCGCTGGCGAGGAAGGGGATCGAGAGGGTCTTTGCGGCCTTGGCCAGCAGGATGAGGCCTCCAATGTCGTCCTCGCCCGGATGTCCCGCGCACTCGAATCCGTCGATGGAGACAAAGTCGACCCCGATGCGTTGGGCTGCGAGGGCGTGTCGGATGGAGGTGCACTTGTGGATAACAACGATGTTGGCGTCCTTGAAGCGTTTGACGTGGGCACCTGGGTTGTTGCCGGCCGTCTGAGGGAAGAGAAGAGCGTCAATTTTCTGCTCCACTGTAACCAAAGGCAGGCTCGAAGTGACTAGATCCCTTACCTCCACGACCTTGATGCCTTCCTCGATGATGGCGGTCACGTACTGCTCGTACGGTGGCGGGTTTATGGCGGGCAGGAAGGTGATGTTGACGCCGAACGGCTTGTTTGTGAGGGTTCGGCAACGCGCGATTTCTTTTCGCAGAGCAGCAGGCGTAGGTTGCGTGAGAGCCGTGAGGATTCCCTGGTCAAAACACGCGAACGTTTAGGCCCTAGCAAACGTGAATGTTGTTCAGGGTGCGGTTTCCTTACCAGCCCTCCTGCGTTGGAGACCGCCGAGGCCATCTCGGCGGTTCCCACCCACTGCATGCCGCCCTGGACGATGGGGTGGACGATCCCGAGGAGCTTCGTGAGCTTCGTGGCGATGGGCATTCTCTTCGGGCTATCTTGTGTGGTGGTGGGAGTCGACGTCTTTGGATGCAAACCGTTGGTTCGAGCGAGTGCGTGAGGGGGTGAGGGAGGGGAGGGAGCCTAAGAGTGAGAGGGGAGAGTCTGGAGAGCGTCTTTGTCACGAGGGTGGCAAATCACGAAATGAAACACGAGGCAGAGTTGATTAGCCGGGGGAGGGCTGTGCACATCATGGAAAAGGTGTGTGACTCACCCGCCCACGCTGTCAAACGAAATCAAAGTTCAGGCTCAGGTTCACTCTGGGGTTCACTTCCCGTTGGCCTCGCATCGTGGCTTCTCCTTTCCCTGCCTTCCTGGTCCCTCCAGTTGAACATCTGAGCTATAGGGCTTGAATCAATACCAAATGGCTCATAAATTCGGAAGCTGCAGTATGGTTGAGATATCCAGCCAACAAAGGGGAAGGAAGGAAGGCAGCACCACAGATCGGGCATCTTCTTTTCGTCCGCGGCCAGCGCAAACGACAAAAAGGTGTGCTCGCAGCCTCGCAACCATACGGCATCATCGAGCGATTGCAGAGAGATGGGCCAAGGCAGAGGGGCAACGGCGTCTTTGTCGACATATTCGTATTCAACCTGGAACAACAAAACCGGTCAGCTGAGGCCACGCAAAAGGGCAATGAGCAGCTGGAACCTGTCATACCTCCAACCCCGTCTCCGCTGATTTCGTAGAGCTGACTGTCGTTCCCGTGCTGTCGTATGAGGGAGGGGTCGCCCAAAGAAACGAAAACATCTGATTAACCTGAGGGATTGAAGTACTGTGTCATGGCATGGGAGATGCTGTCTGCAAAGCTGCGTGCGTTGCAAACGTCTGCACCAGCAACGTTCTGTTTCCTCTCGCCGTTCAGGAAACCTTAAGATGTAAACCATCTTCTCCCTCTCTTCCCACCTGGTCGTCGTCGTCGTCGTGGTCCTCCTTGATCCGTGGGCCTCGGAGGGTGAAACCCTAACCCTCGACACGTCTTCCCACCTTTCCCTCCGTTCCCTCTTCCCCCGCATCTCGTCTCTCTCGACGCGTTACGTTTCTTCACGCTTCCCGATCCCAATCTTGATCCCAATCCGTTGCCGCCATCTGTTGTTGTGCTCTCGATTCATCCGTCCATCTCTCTACGGCAGGCTCGTCCTGCTCTGAGCTCATGGGAGGAGCTGAGCATCTCCAGAAAGGTTATGCCCAGCGCGGAGCAAGATCTCCCCAGGCAAGATCTGCAGAAGCAGATCTGCACAGGTATGTTGGACGTGCCTTCTTCCGCACTCGCGTCTGCGACCCTTCTGTCTCTCTTTCGCTCCTCGGTTCACGTCCATGTCTGTTGCACTATTCCCCTTCCATCATAGATCAGTCCTCAAGTGGGCATTCGTCGCTGGCTGCGCCAACTCGAACTCGTCGCCGGCGCCACTTCCAAGATGGTCGGTACCGGGAGGTATATTTCCGAAGGTATGTTCCACGTTGTGTTTGCTCGACAAATTTAACTGGCCTCGCGCTTATTGATCTGTCCATGTTCCGTCAATCTTTGGTTTTACTATGGCCCCATCATAGTGATTGATGTTTCGCCGTCATCGCTGGAATCAAGTTCGAATTTGCCATACAGACCGGGAAGTAGATCCTAAGAGGTACGTTAGACGTTGAAGTTTCTCATAGAGATGTCGTTGGCCTAACAATCGCTGATCGGTGCATGGTCTTTTCCTCTCTTTTCATTCTAGCTCTAGTTCAAGAGCGCGGTTTCGCCTTCGCTGCATAAGCCAAGTCGACCTCGACACCGTCGGCATTCCACGTCGTCGTCGTCGCCAGTCTACGAACCGATCTAGACAAGCTCCGCTACCTTAAAAACACATGGTGAGTTTCGTGATCTACTGCTCGCCGTTACTTGATGTTATTCGTAGTCAAATGACCACTGGGCTCGCACACGCTGATCCGTCCCTGTTCTTTTCATTTTCTTTCATTAGAGTCAAGTCCACGAGTGATACTTTCTCTTCCACGCTCGATCTCACTCGACATCGTCGTCGTCGTCGTCGTTCTTGAAGTTGGTCTTCTCCATGGGTATAACACATGATGGTGAGTCTCTCGATTCACTGAGTCTACTATCTTCGGTCTGCCGCGCGTGGGAGGGCCGGAGACAATACCCCCTCACCGCACGGTGGGGACGGACCGTGCTTGGCCCCACGCGTGTGGCATATAGCCGGTGGAGGGGCGAGGTTTACCATCTCCTTTCACGAGGAGGTGGCCCCTCGTCTTGGCCCACTAGGCACCGTCGCATGGTCAATCAGGCTAGTGAGATGCGTTGCCGCGATCTGGGTGTCGGCAGATCTGTTCGACCGACGTTCGTCCCCAAGCTGCCACGCTATCGCGGCGTGTAAGGATGGACCGAGGAAGTCTGGTCTGAAAGGCTTCGCATGGCACGAAAGAGGGAGGAAATCCGGGCTGATACCTCGTGACCCGATACCCTGGCCTTGCTCTTGACCGCGGCTCATCGGGTGGCCCCACAGGACCCCCGGTGTGGTTGCAGCCGTGCGGTCGGCATGGAGGAGTAGGGACCTCCTTCCTTCGGGAGGGAACAAAAAAGTTTGAGCATTGGCGATTGGGGAGCGCGGCTTTGGACGGGGATCTCCTTCGGGGGGTGAAACGGGATTGCAAACGCGGCCACTTCCTCAGGCGGTTTCCTTTTCTTTGGTTTCCGTCAGATGCACTTCGCCGACTCCGCAAGATCCAATCGACGTCGATACTCACCCGGAAGTCGGGTCATGATTCAGCAACAGCACTCGTCAATCAACGTAAGTTGCGAGTTTAGCTTTCTCCTATTGCTGTTGGCCCATGATATCCGCGGCTAACGCTCAGTTTCCGGTAAACGAAAAGTTGAACCCATCGGCGAATGCTCGCGGAGCCAAAATCGTTCGCCAGCCACGTGGAGCAAGCTAGTTGCGGAAGAAGGATGGTGAAACATGTGTTGGGTACTATGTCAATAAGCCAAATATACGCCGATCCTCATCTAAGGATATACCAACTACCAAAAAAGATGTGAAGCTAGGAAATCTCCCGTATCTATTTCTTCTGTGAGATCAGACCCTTCATCATGTCGAAGCTGTTGCCGTCCGGTTGTAAGAGGTGTTCAACGCCGCCAATATCGTCGTTGTCACAACCGCCGTCCCCCGCGTCCGTAGTTGTTGCTCTCAGCAGACCGCTAGAGTCTATCCCGACGATACGAGCCGAAACGTTTCCGAGGTCTTGCAACGTGACCAATTGGTTACTAAGGAAGAGAGAAAAGAAAAGCGGATTCATGCTTAAGCTAAAAAGAATCGATGCGTTTCTCACCGCCCGGTGCCCTTCCCACGAACCTATGCAACCAGACGTGGTAGTACCGGTCCAGGAACGGCTCAAAAGCGAACCGAAACCTATCTTTCCCTACGCTGGGGCTCGCAAACTCCTGATACATCTGATCGAAGCGAACCATGATGCGAGCCAGGACCTCTTCTCCATCCACGGTGGCGTCTCCCTTGCCCGCAAGGTGACGTTGTATGATTTCCGAGACGGAGGTCGTTGGATGGGGATTCGTCACGTTGAGGCCACAACCTAAAATGAAAAGGAATGGGGTTTGACGAATGAGATACAAATCAGGAGAGCGCGGGAGAAAGATGAGAAAGGGGCTTCTTACCGACGACCATCCGGAACGCTCCACCCTGATACGAAGAAGTGACCAATATCCCGCCAATCTTCTTCAACCCGCCTGGGCCGGGTTCGGCCCGTGCGTAGATGTCGTTTGGCCATTTGAGATGGATTGGAAGATCCTGTATTCATCGCAAATGTAAGCAAAAAAAAGAAGACCGAGTAGACCGAAGATACAGATAGGAAAGCAAGCTGTACCTCACACCCGGGCTTTGACCGTATTGCCTCGATGATGGCGAGACCCGCAAGATACTGCACAAATATCGCGGAAGAGGCATCACGATGTTCCAAGGAGAATGAGAACTGAAGGCAGCCGCGTTGTGATATCCACGAGTTCCTTCCGCGACCTGCGTGATGCTACGGTTAATTGGAAATCCCGGGTAAGAGGGCATCGATAATGGGCACCTCTTCCTGCTACTTGATGCGTGGCGGTGCACACGAATCCATTGGGAAGATTCGAAGAAAATGTCATGTTTCTGTATGAGGGATTGAAGATCAGCCAGGTTTCACCAGACGATTTTATTGCAGGATGCCATACTTTTCTAGTAGCGTCTGGGTTGATGCTATCACTTCGCTGTACAGCAGGACCGAGCCGAATCCAGTCGAAACTGCGGCGGGATTCTCTTTCCGTAGCCGACTCAGCGTTTCAAAGTATCGTCGGACGTCGAAGCGGGGCGTCGTAAGGCTGTCTGGGAAAGTGTCCGGCGAGTACACAGAAATGTCGACATTGTGTTCTCCGGTGGACTGCGAATGGTGTAAGTTCTGAGCAGGTTGAAATGTGATGATGTTCACCGTGTCCTTCACGATGCCGTATCCGCCGAGTCCTCCGACCAGACGTTCTACGTTCGCCTCCCCGCTTGCGTCGCAGCAGAGATGCATCGGGCTTATTTGCGGACATTCCAGGTCTTCTCTCGCCGCTCTTGCATCCTCATCGTCGTTGACTTTGAGACCGAGCCGTGAAAGTATGTCCCTGGTAAGCGATAGACGCATCGCGTCGCTCGCCGCAAGCAGGGGAGCCAATCGCGCGAGATCCGGGTCCTGGGTCTGAGAATTTAGCTGATACTCAAAGTGCGGACCGGACAAGATGGCGCGACCCGACCCGACGTCACACTCTACGATGGCGGATCGAGGTGGCGTCGCGACGGACGGAGCGTACCAAGCCAAGGTGCGGACGGTCGATCCCTGCCCCTTGTCCTCCGAAGGTTCGAACCAGGGACCACCGTTCACGTAAAGACTCATCGGCGCATCGCCCCCGGTTCCGGGAAACGAAGCGTCCCTGACCACCTCCACCGCTCGAGCACCCTTCTCACTATCGTAGACGAACCCCTCCGTGATGCTTCCCCGCGCTCTGCCGGGCCAGAACCGCAGCTCCCTGTCCCCGACGACCTTGTAGTCCTCCCTGTGGACCTCGAACTCGACCGTCCGCGACGCGAAGTAGGCGCCGGCGCATATGCCCAGATACCTCCCACCCGCGCGCACGTAACGGTCCACGAGGATGGTCCCGTGGGGTTGCAGGTGTTTCACGTAGGGAAGGTCCCTTCCGCCCGGGATGACGAGGCATGCGGTGGTCTGCTGCCAGGGTTCCGTGAGGAGACCGGCTGCGTCGATGGGGATGACGTCGTAGTTCGAGGATAGCAGGGACCGAAGAGTCAGAAGGGTCTGCTCCACGGGTCCCCGAGCCGTGCCGGGACCGGTGTAGACGAGGACGTTCATGGGTTGAGTGGGAAACGCGACGACCGACCGCGCAAGGACGCCGCTATGGCCTGGTGAACAGAGTCGACCGCTTAGGAGTCCGCAGAGACTACGAGACCAGAAGTTCCGAGGACGGGACACACTCGAGAAACGGCGACGCTGCTTGCACAACCCGCGACAAGAAAACGAGCACTCGGTCACAACGGGAAGTGTCAAACAGAGGACGGACTCATGTACACCCACCCAGGATTGAACTGGAGACCTTCTGCGAGTTACTTCCGACATCGCTGTCGAAAATGTTAGGTTTATTGATCGACGTCAAGAAGAGACGACGGGGCATGTCCGTCGAGGGCAACGCTAAGCAGATGTTATAGCCAACTAAACCATGGGTGCATGCCCTCTTTGACGCCGTTGCGGTATAGACACGATATCGTTTCATTGAATGACTGACAATTTGGATACCTCTTTCATCGACGTCGTTCCCCGAGATCGCCAATACTCAACGTGCCCCTGCTCCTGTTCGTCTGAAAACGATGAATGCGTCAAGATGATACCGTGGGAAGATGCCATTCACCGGTGAGGGCAAAGGTCTTCCCCCCAAGCAACGCAGCCGGGGAGCTTTCGAAAACCGAAACGCCTTCTGAGCGACCAGTGATCGGTATCTATTTTACACACGATATGCACCCATCCCGACACCTCGGTGACGCCTTATCCCAGCAGTCGAACAACATATGATAGGACCGCTCGATGACGTGTCCGAAATACGGATTGGATGGTTGCGATGGGTTACCGTCCTGGGCGGATCCAATGTGTACAAAGTTCGACTGGTCGGCCTTGAAAAAGCAGGTCAGCGAAAATGGCTCGATTAGTAACCTGAGCAATCGACACTACTCACCGAGATGACCGAATCCAGATACTGATATAGGCGAACAGGTTGCTTGCGGACCTGGTCTCGGTGGACGATGAACTGACCCTTGGCGGAGAACTTTGAGAGAGCGAGATCGATGACTCCGTCAATCACCTTGCATGTTGTCGTATGGTTTCCGAATGGGTTTCCGACTCACCACAATGTCTCCAGGACAGATCCGACCGGTGGCCAGGGCAAACACCTGTGGTATCCTTCTCATGACGTCCGGCGTGTAGACGTAATCATGCCGTAGACAGTTCATGGTGAACAGCCACGAGGTATGAGCCAGCGAGATGAAGCTCCTATCTTGGAACACGTCCAGTCGGTCGTTCGCCCAGTGTGGAAGCGGACCACCGTCTCCCAGATCGTGTCCGGTCTCCTGCATGAACAGGGTGTACTCTGCCAGAGAGTCGTAGCGGTCGCTCATGTGATGCAGGTACGTCTCCCCTTCCCTTCCGACGTTCGGCAGGCGGATGACTCGGTCCACCCCTGATTCCTGCAGGTACGACGACTCGTCGAGGTTCGGGTCCTTGTGATACACCGTCACGACCAGATTCCGGCTACCGACATTCGGATGGGCCTTGATGCTGTCGAGCTGGGCCTTGAGGGACCCTGGACTGGTCTCGTAAGCGCTGATCACGATTTCCAGTTGCGGTGCTGTGCCCGAGGATGGCGGTGAATCTGGTGATTCGGGTGATGGTGCAGATGATGGTAACCATGGATGCTCGGATTTCGTATCTATCACCCAAAGAAGCAGGTAAACTCCGGTTCCTAGCAGGACGGCTACGACCAGGAGGGCAACGAGAATGCGACCACGAGACTTTTGCTGTCTGAACGAACTCGGGATGAGTAGATACTCTTAACAGCACTATGAACCGCTCCTTGTTCCCCCGTCTCTTCTCTCGTCATCATACTTGTTGAGTTCAAATCTGTGCTTTGAATTTTTACGTCCGCGTGATCTTGGAACCAGAAGTATCTCTTCGGTGGTCCCGACTCTGCCTTCCTCTTCCACATCGACGTCGTCATCGTAGAAGGCAGCTCGAAGGCTTTCTTCGCGGGTGGCCGCCGACTTTGAGGCATCTGACTTGATGTCCTTCTCTCCCATAAAAGAAACTTTGGATCGTATGAGGAAGCGATGAGCTAGTGATCTATGCATGAGTTTGCGTGTGGGAGAAAGGGCAGGAGCAGGCAATGTTCAAACCGTCCGCGCGTTGTACGTAATCGTTACGCGTACTGACGTTTGCTCGCGTCGCTCTGGCTGTCTGCGGCACAAACACCACTGCTCGATGTTCCCGTCATCCCTATAGACTTAGGCCCTCTGCAGTCGAGTTCGGTGCTTGCGTGCGTGCTTGAACGAAGAGATGACTCCATGCACGGAGATCGGGTCGGTTGATCCATAGGGCGAACAATCCATCTGAACACGGACATGCATAATCTTGCAAACTAGATTTCTGAGCATTACCTTTCCCAAGTACGGTGCTATCCATTGTTGCGGGGAAGTAGGACAGGGTCCCGTCTAGCGCAGGCATCTGATGGGTAGTATGGTTGGCATGAGGAGCCACAAAGGGTTCATTTTCGGCGCACTTCTTGTTTTACCAAGCGACAGCATCGCAAACTCGCAAGGGCTGCAAAGAACATCCCAGCAAGGCATTCCTTTGCAAAAGACCCCCCCCCCCACTCTCGTCTATCCTTCCAAGTCTGGCCTGCGCTACACTACCAAATGCTCGTCCACCTCTTTTCCCCACTTCCGCCGGACGATCGCACGCATCCATGTGTCAAGCCAACCTAGCCCACTTGCACCACAACCAATCCAGCACCCCGACGTCCACGACACACACGAACATGATGAACCAGAACGTCCTCGTCCACTTCTGGTACCTCCTCCTCGCCATCTCGACCTGAAAGTCCGTCATGTGGATCCTTCCCTCCACGCCTCCGGTCCCCTTCTCGTCGAACGTGTCCTGAGGCGAAAGGGCGGACTGCTTGGACTTGGATTTGGAGGTTTTGTGGGGTTTGGAGAGGAGTGGGGAGGTACCCGATGGGATGCTGGTGCTGCCGCCTGTCGAGGTCGAGGATTGACGAGGTGCGCTGAGCAGCTTGAGGAGGGGACGGAGGAGGGATGCGACTGGGGACGGTGCTGGTGGCATGGTTGTGCCTGGTGAGCGACGATATTCCTTCTTTTGGTGCGCTGGGAGAATGGTTCGGTTGTGGAGAATAGTTCGGTGTGGCGAGGAATGGATGTCGAGGAGAGTTTAGATGTCGACTCTCTGTGCTTGATGCTGGAGGGGAGAAGACGGCGCATGCTCGCCACCCGATTAGACTCGATACTCTCCATTCTCTCCAATGACCTTTGCGAGTCTGTTGGACAATCGTAGCGCATGATGAAGGTAACTCACGAGAAGGAGCTGCCCAAAAAGGTGCCGCTTTTTTCGAACCGCCAAACAATCGTGCTTTTGGGTCTTTGTGAGCTTCTGTTGCTATTGTCGTTCCTAGATCTAATGAATGTCCTGAAAAATGACAATCACATGGGAACAACAAACCCTACAGCGCCATCGTTTGGCTTTGCTGGTAGATCCAAGGGAGTTCCCCTCAGGCTTCATCATAAGGCATCACCGAACAATCGTAGAAGTGCCATCAGATCATGGTAGAACTCAATTCAAGACCTTATTATTGTGTCTTTGACAAAAACGACATGCCCACCTTAACAATCGCCAGTTTTCAAAAACACTTCGAATCCTGCTTTCCCCCGGGCAACCCGACCCACCGAGCGAGCCCACCAGCTCCCGGCATCACGCCATCGTATTTCTCCGCTCATCCGCAATCCCGGAAACAGCTGAATTAACAGCCGTTTCGCCGCCCGGATCCGCCGCATGCCCTCTCAGATTTTGTACCCGCAGATTTTGTACCCGGGACGCTTCTAATCGCCGCTTCGAAGTGGTGGATGGTGCCTCTACGGCCATTGCTGGCGAAGACACCATGATGCTAAACACTGCAGATGGCTCCACGCTCTACTACTTGGATGGGATACTACTCGGCCCTGACCCGCACTGCCATTACGCCTTCCAGAGACTTACGATCCCATCATCACTATAAGCCGCCATAATGTTCGACACCGGATGGTGCGCCAATCCGATCATCTCCGCTTCGGACGCCTACGGTAGTTGGGGAAACGGCATAGATTGGCTTTCTCTCCGGCAAAGAACGTCGAGATCTCGTCTTACCTTGAAAGAGGTGACCATCTTTCCGCTTTCCGAATGATACACGTGAACGTGGTTGCTCTCGGTGGCACAGTAGACGTAGTCACCTCGCGGGGACGTGGTGACGCACACGTAGTGAGAGGCCGTCACGGGCGTTCCGGCGTTCACTGTCGGGGTAAAGGATTTCACCACCTGCCGATGCCGACGAGACGCAAAGTGAGTTACCCTGCAAGTCGATGAATACAGAACCGTCTGTTTGTGTCCCTTACCTGTCCCTTGATGTTAACGAGGTAGACATAGGAGCTCTTGTTGCAGACGAGGAATCGGTCCAGGGTTCTGGGCATCGGCATCACGGCGTTGACGGTGGGACTGTGGACACCCGATGTCACCACTTGTCCTTCGTGAAGGTGGACCGTCAGGAGGCAGTTTGTTGATTTTGTGTCCCATATCTACCCAGAAGCTACGTGAGCATGGATCGGGCTTCCAGAAATCACGGTCAAGGGAGATGACTTACCCTCATACTGCCATCGCTACTCCCGCTGATGACTCTGCTGCCTCCATCTCCACCCCAGACCACGCCATTGACGAAGCTCCCGTGACCTCTAAACTCCTTGACCATCTTTCCGCTCTTCAAACCGTGTATCCGCAGAGTTTGATCGAAGCTACTGGAGAGGACCTGCGTTCCGTCCTTTGAAAAACTGAGCGAGGTGACTCCTTGGGAGTGAGCGGCGGGGAACCGTCGGATGCATTGCCCACTGCTGAGTTTCCATATCTTGATCAGACCGTCCTGGGATCCTGATGCCAGGTGTTGCGAGTCAGGAGAGAAGCATAAGGATAGGACTGGGGTTTCCATGAGCATCATGCTGTCCTAAAGGCAAAAGGTCGTCAGAACTCTGTATCGGTGAGCACCAGGAAACCATCGGCAAATTGTACCTCAGCCTGGTACTTGAAGTCTTTCCTCAGCTTCCCCGTGACATAGTTCCATATCTCGATGAACCCGTCCACGCTCCCAGTGGCGAGGCACTGTCCGTCTGGCGAGAAGACGACGCACTCTGCATGTGCCTTCTTTGGAAACTTTATCGAGTTGTAGCATTCGGTGGGAGGTTGGTCCTCTCCCGATGTAGCGAGCGGGGCCGCGCCTCTGAAGAGATCGTAAGGTGCGTCAGGTTCCAGCATTCCTTGGGAGGCCTGCCACTTGAGACTCTGGCCGAGGAGGGAGAGGAGTCGAGATGGTGGAACGACCGTCACCTCGGAGGAGAGGGCTTGCGCGATCTGGGCGCGGCGAGATGCTTTCGTGGCGCCTTCGAATGGCAGGTAGGCTTCTGTCGCGTCAAAAACGGTCTGCGAAAGGAGGTGTTCGAGGTGAAGGTATCGGTCCGGATAGTGGTCCTTCAGGAACTGCATGGGGTCGGTTTGACGGAGGAGAGACCTCGCAGCGCTGATCTCCCGAAGTTCTATGAGTTCTAAAGTGACCTTTCACAAGACACCATCAGTACAGCAGCCATGCGAAGCGCACACAGTGTAGGAAACGCGGTCGTCTTCGTTCGCACCTGCTCGTACAGGTCCACCAGCTTCTTTTGAGAAATCTTGAGCTGCGTTATCGTGGAGAAGACCATGTCCCATCGTCCCGCCAGGATGTCCGCCGTGAAAGCCTCCATGTTGTCGACGGTGTTGAGTGTGACGGTCGTTTCGTCCTGCAAGGGGTTGTGAATACTTTCAGGTTGCAGTCGGCGCCTTTGGGGCCAAAGACTTTGCGCAGACTTTGAACCTAACCTGAAGGGCTTGAAGAGTCTTCGGCAGGTTGTTCTCTTTGAGGAACTGTTGCATAAGACGGATGACACTGCCAAAGGAAGAACTTTCCGCATCAGAGCGGTGGGGAACGAGTCGCCTGCCTGTAGTTGGTAGTTGAAAGAGAATGCTCCGACTCACTCTGCGGCCTCAATCTCCAGCAAGGATGTGGACGACATTGGGTTCCTGACAGTATGCTCAAAGACCAAAGTGCTCGTTCAGTATGTAGACGATGAAAGGTGGAGCTCGCGATGTGCCAGAGCCAGTGTGAGTGGTAATGTTCTACAAAGTGCCTTGCTGGGGGTCGGAACGGACGGGGGAGGGACTTGGTGTGTATGAGTCACGCAACTTTTTCTTGGTGCCACAACCAAGTGGCACAGCCTACCTACACCTCCCTGAGCGTGGCCTTCGCAGGCAAGGTTAGGGTCTGTGTACACACTGTATCGCATAATCTTGGCGCATCAAGCTGGCGGAGAGAGTCGAGCATGGAGGAGAGCTGAGTGAATTGCCTACAAATGTTACATCGACGCGGGAGAGGGAGCAAAGTCACCTTCTGCCTCTCAACCGACACGTTATCCGGCGCCCCCCGCTAACTTCTTCGGATCGAACGGAAACGAGAGGGTATACAGTACAGTACAGTACAATATACGTAAAAGTGGGATGCTTTCTGCTGCCGAGGTTGATCTAAATTGAACGAGGATCTCTGATTTTTCAATCAGTTGCGCATCATCGATCCAAAACTTTTCACACCTCACAGTCACACCTCACCTCCAACCCCCGCCAGGCCATTCCACCCATTCCGCGACTTGCCCTCACCTTACTTCCCTCAGCTCTTGCTCTAGAACGATTTGACAACGACATAGCTTCAGATCACTCATCAAGCATCCATTGTCCCTTCGAAGAGCAGGAAAATATGCCCTCAACCGCCCCTTCTCCCGCCCTCACAAAGGTCTCCATCCTCGGCAAGGAGACCATTCTGGTCGGTGTGGGACTCACACGCTACCTCGTGCAAGACGTCGTAGTCAACGTCCCTGCCAGCACCTACATCGTCATCACCGACCGAAACATCGCACCCGTCCACTTGAAGCCGCTCGTGGATGCTCTGCAGTCGGAGATCGACGCTCGACATCCTGCCGGAACCTCCGGCCGACCCCGCATCCTCACCTATGTCATGCCTCCTGGCGAGTCGGCAAAGACGAGAGAGGTCAAGTCCTCCATCGAGGACTGGGCCCTGGCCAACAAGTGCACCCGCGATTCGTGTTTCCTTGCACTCGGAGGCGGAGTGATTGGAGATCTCATCGGATTCGTGGCCGCGACGTTCATGCGTGGCGTGCCTTTCGTGCAAATACCGACATCCCTCCTGGCGATGGTCGATTCATCCATAGGAGGAAAGACCGCCGTCGATACACCACACGGAAAGAACCTCGTCGGCGCCTTCCACCAACCTCAACGCATCTTCATCGATCTCGAATATCTGAAGACGCTTCCCGTCCGAGAGTTCGTAAACGGACTCGGTGAGATCATCAAGACGGCCGCCATCTGGGTCGAGGAGGACTTTGATCTGCTGGAGAACTACCCGGAGCAGATCCTTGCTCTCAGCAACGGAGTCGCCGGTGGACCAGAATCAGAAGAGGTTCAGCTCCTTCTGCGCGTCATCCTGGGTTCCGTCAAGGTCAAAGCGCACGTGGTCACCGCTGACGAGAAGGAGGGAGGTCTTCGAGGTCTCCTGAACTTCGGTCACTCGATCGGACACGCCATGGAAGCCATCCTATCTCCAGAGATGCTGCACGGAGAATGCGTAGCGATAGGCATGGTCCGCGAGGCCGAGATCGCTCGACATATGGGCCTTCTGAACGACGTAGCCGTCGGTCGTCTGGTGCGATGTCTGCAATCCTACGGTTTACCTACATCCCTTGACGACAAGCTCGTCAAGGAGCGCGCACCGCACAAACATTGCTCCGTCGACCAGCTTCTGGACATCATGCGGATAGACAAAAAGAACCAGGGCGACAAGAAGAAAATTGTGCTCCTGGCTGGAATTGGACGAACGGTCGAACCGAGAGCGAGCGTAGTATCCGATGACGTGATCCGCAAGATCCTGTCTCCGGCCGTGCAAGTCTCAACCGTCAAAAAGGTGGACATCAGCCTGAAGGTGCCGGGGTCAAAGTCCCTGTCGAATCGAGCTCTGGTGCTAGCGGCCCTCGGCGAAGGCGAATGCCGATTGCACGGACTTCTTCATTCAGACGACGTTCAGGTGATGCTGGACGCTTTGCAGAAGCTCGTTGGCATCAAGTTCGCCTGGGAAAACGACGGGGAGACACTTGTGATCACTGGAGGCGGTGGTCGGCTGCGCGTGCCTTCCAAAGAAGTCTACCTTGGCAACGCGGGAACAGCTGCTCGCTTCCTTACGACGGTCTGCGCACTTATCCCCAATCAGCACGAAGGAGCCGACACAGCGATCGTGACGGGAAACGCACGCATGCAGCAGCGCCCCATTGGCCCGCTCGTTGAGGCTTTGCGAGGCAACGGTGTTGATGTGGAGTATGCAGGAAAGGTTGGATCTCTGCCTCTCCACATCAAGCCCAACGGATCAGGACTTCCCGGTGGGGACATTAAGCTCTCAGCGTCAGTCAGTTCGCAGTACGTCTCGTCTATCCTAATCTCGGCACCGTATGCTGCCAAGCCAGTAACGCTGGATCTGAGCGGGGAGCATGTCATCTCACAACCTTACATCGATATGACCATTGCCATGATGGCTTCTTTTGGCATTGAAGTAACGAGGGTGCCAAACACCAACACCTATCAGGTGCCCCGAGGGGTGTACAAGAATCCTGCGGATTACTACGTTGAGGCAGACGCATCGTCCGCCACCTATCCGCTGGCGTTCGCCGCCATAACTGGATCGAAGGTCACAGTGACCAACATCGGAAGCCAATCCTTGCAAGGGGATGCCGCGTTCGCAGTAAAAGTGCTGGCAGCCATGGGCGCCACCGTCGAGCAAACCGAGCACACCACTACCGTGCAAGGACCATCTACCCTCCTTCCAATCCCAGAGATCGATATGGAGACCATGACTGACGCCTTCCTTACCGCATCCGTCCTGGCCGCCGTAGCCGGCACCAAAGGCGGTTCTCGTACCACCAGGATCGTAGGCATCGCCAACCAGCGCGTAAAGGAATGCAATCGTCTCGCTGTCATGATCGAGCAGCTTGCCAAGTTCGGAGTGTCCGCTGGAGAGCTACCGGACGGCATTGAGATCCATGGTATCGATCGGCAAGCCTTGCTCAACCCCGAGGGAGGTGTCAAGTGCTACGACGACCATCGCGTGGCTATGAGCTTCAGCATCCTGGCTTGTGCCAGTCCCGGCAGCGCAGTCATCAAGGAGAAGAAATGCGTTGAGAAGACATGGCCAGCCTGGTGGGATGCGCTACAGAACACCCTCGGCGTCAACATCACCGGTGTGGACTTGGAGGATGACGAGGATGTTCCTGGAGTTACCAGCGCTTCGACTTCTGCGAACGCTGTGCAAGGATCTTCAGAAAGCGTGCTTGACGATGCGACTCTTGTACTTATCGGCATGCGTGGAGCCGGGAAGACCCATGCCGGTCTGGCAGCCGCTAGGAACTTCAACCGGTTATTCATCGACATGGACGCTTATCTGGAAAAGTCCCTCGGAACCACGATCCCTGAGCTCATCGCCAAGGATGGATGGGAGCAGTTCCGCAAACACGAAGTCAGACTCCTGCAGGAAGCGTTAGAGAAGCATCCTCGTGGAGCCGTCATCGCATGTGGAGGCGGCATCGTTGAGACTGAGGAAGGCCGGAATCTTCTACGGAGCTGGACGGGCGCCGACGGATCTTCGCGCAACGGTCTTGTCGTTCACGTCAAACGAAGGATCGAAGACGTCGTTGCCTATCTCTCGGAGGACACGACGCGTCCGATGTACGGCGAGGACATGATGAAGGTGTGGAGTCGTCGGAAGCCATGGTACACGGAGTGCTCAGCACACGAGTTCATCAGTCTTCACGAAGGGAAGGATGCGACCTGGGCGGACGTGGAACGGGATCTTTCGAGGTTTTTGACCTCTGTCCTGACAAAGCCTGGCAACAGCCAGACTTGGAGCGTGCCTCCACCACCGGCTGACAGTTTCTTTGTATCGCTTACTTTCCCCGATGTCTCGCAAGCTCTTCCTCTTCTCGACAAGATCTCCGAAGGCGCTGATGCCATCGAGCTACGTGTCGATCTACTGGACTCTTACGACGAAGCGTCTGTAGGACGTCAGGTTGCGCTTCTTCGTCGCTATTCGTCCCTTCCCATTGTCTACACCGTTCGTACCGCGGGTCAAGCGGGAAGGTTTCCGTCCGGCAATCACAGCCAACGATTGGCTCTTCTCCGTGCGGGAGTGAGATGGGGATGTGAGTTCGTGGACGTGGAGATCGACGGACCGGCGACCGAGCTTGATCAGTTGGTGGCGAGCAAAGGGAACAGCAAGATCGTGGCATCTTTCCATGACGTCTCTGGAACTGCTCTCTGGGAGGAGTATGGACACGGATCCAGTCTCCTAGGGAACCAGAAGGCCACAGGAGACGGAAACGTTGCGGTGCGGTTTCGGGAAGTTTACGACAAGCTCCACCCCTACGCCGACGTCGTCAAGTTGATTGGCAGGGCGACCTCGCTCGAGGACAACTTTGCACTCAAGCGTTTCGTCGCTTCGCTACCGGCTACCAACAAGCCTCTCATTGCTCTCAACATGGGACCCTTCGGTCAGATCTCCCGGGCACTCAACACTTTCCTCACACCCGTTACACATCCTGCTCTTCCCGCGGCAGCTGCGCCTGGCCAGCTCTCCATCGCGCAGATCTACGCTTTGCGCTCGCTACTGGGTCAACTTCCACCCAAAGAATTCGTCCTGTTTGGCTCCCCAATCGCACAGTCCGTCTCACCCGCGCTCCACAACGCTGGATTCGAGACGCTGGGTCTTCCATACACCTACGGACTCTCGGAGTCGCTGGATATCTCCCACGTCGCGAAAACCGTCAAGGCCGCCGTGACAGCGGGAACCTTCGGCGGAGCCAGCGTGACCATTCCCCACAAGATTGCGGTGATCGACCACGACATCGTTCAACACCTCACTCCAGCGGCGAAAGCCATCGGAGCCGTCAACACGATCTTCACACGGGGAGACTCGTCGGAACTCTGGGGTGACAACACGGACTGGTTGGGGATCCGGTCCGCCATCAAAGCTTTCGGACCGACCACCGCCACCGGCACGGGACCGGTGCGCCGGATCGGCGTAGTGCTGGGAGCCGGCGGGACGGCCCGAGCTGCTCTCTACGCGCTCCGAGACCTCGGATGCTCCGAACACAGGATCTGGAATCGAACTCCCGAGAACGCCAAGCCACTCGTGCAGGCATTCTCAGCGACCCTCGTCTCGGACCTCTCCAAGCTTCTCGTCCTCACCGACGATCATCGTCAACCCACGGTCTTCCACATCGTCGGGACTGTCCCGGCGACGGCTCAGTCGAGCATGGACCTCGACGCCATGTTTCGAGCATGCGACTCGGGCACCCACAAAGGCGTGGTGGTCGACATGGCGTATCGACCGAAGGATACGGAACTTCTGAAAACGGCGGAGAGGTTGGGATGGAGTTGTGCGACGGGCGTGGACGTGTTGGTCAGGCAGGGGTTGGAGCAGTTTAGGATATGGACTGGAAGGAAGGCTCCAAAGGAAGCGATGCGTCGAGCCGTCATGAAGGCGTACGACGCCTAGTTTGGATGGATGTAACTCCTTTCATTTACATATCCTACGTATGCTTTCGCCCTGCTGCTCGAAAAGAACATTTGGCAAAATGCCATTGCGAAAGAGATGCCTAGGTCCCAAGGGACATGGGAATTAGTGCAATGACTTTTCGCTCTCTGACTCGCTCGCTGTATACTTTTCACCTGTGACTGGATTGTGACTTGGAGCGGGCAAGAAAAGCTACATCTGTCGTATCAATCTCGAAGTCACAATCCAGCATGTAACGGCAGAATAGGGGCAAAAAATTGTGCAAAAAGGTACTTTGCTTTCGCTAGAGCCTGTTCCTAAGGATAACCACGGGTTCTAGTAGAGCGAAGCTGCTGCCCATAACGCCGTTTCGACATTTAAGTGGGAATTGAACCGGCGACCTCCGCCTGAACCAACCGGAGCGTGCACTAACCAGTGGACCAGGTGGTCAGTTGTCGACAGAGAATTCCTTGCGGGTTATAACCGGAGGCAAGCCCCTTTACTGCCGAAAACCCTGAGCTTTTCACGGCTATTCGACGCCCGCAGATGACCATTCCATGCACTACGCTCATCATGATCGGCGCAAGACTTGCTCGTAAGTTTCAGATGGGTGCCCATACGAGGCATTTTCAGCATCTCCGACACGAAGGCCGAATAAGCAGACCGTCGTGATTTGAAATCTCATCACTTTACGAGCAAGCTATGCGGTGCGGGGATCCGCATTCCCGAAAGGCAAGAAGTACTGATTCGAGTGAGGCCAAAATAGATCCCTAACGCTCGTTTGCTTTGCATATGGCAGAAAGTGAACGAGGGCTAAGGATTATTGTGACCTCATACGAGCGAGACCTCAAATGAGCCATGCACCGGTATGCCCACAAGCGAACAAAGCAAGAACGCAAAGCCCGACATGCGAGAGATTGTGGGGGAACCAAGTCAGACGGCAGCAACCGTTCTTCCTACTCGGTTGGAATATCCGAGAGGCGTAATCTTCAACGAGAGTCGAACAGCCGTAAAGCATGTCCTACTCTCCACTTCTTGTTGAACAGTGCTGCTTCGTCTCATCATCCTTGGTGATATGGTGCGGCTTTGTTAGAAAACAAAGCGAGGTACAACAAACTTCATACAGATCCTGGAGAAAGAGAGAGAGAGTGGTCAGGACGTTGCCGAGTGAGGGAGCAAAGGGCATGTCAAGAGGTGGAACGCACCTGTAGAGTTGGTCGATGGGGTGTGAAGGGGGATCGCGAGGAGCCCCGCATTTATACGAAAACGAGGTTGGTGGCGCAGCTGCGAGCGGGAAGAAAAAAAAGAAGAAAAACACAGGAGATCAGGTGGCACAGCTCCGACGATCCCCAAGCCACATCGGAGGGTTCGGTGCTTTCGACAGCAAGTTTCGGGCGGGACTCAAGCCCACATGTTTGTTGTGCCAGTTTCACGTTTCACTCGTTCCTGACACCTGCGTGCTGTCTTAGAACGAGTACCCGAGAGTCCTCAACATTTCGTGTTCGTCTCCGCTTCACCCTACCGCCGCGCTCAGAGTGTACTTCTACGGAACGTCCTCTTGTTGGAAGTTTCGAAGTCAAGGGCCCACATACGGCATGCTCCAGGAAGATCGTATCCACCAAAGCCTAGCCGCCCGCGTCGCCAACGGTCCCGTCAAGTTCAGTGATTTTCTCAACAGAAAGCCGGTGCAGCGTTACCTCACTGGATCTCTCACTTCCCCTGCCGATGCCCTAGTACACCTGATCAAAGATTGGGGCTTCTCCCTCTCACCTCTGCTCACCGACGAAGAGCTGCCTGGCGTGGACCACCTCAT
>JADGJA010000224.1:0-29203 GCA_027596035.1 Thoreauomyces humboldtii
CCCCCCCGCTTTCCCTCACCCGTGCAGTAGCTGGTCGCAAAGGGCGCTGATGGTAAGTACCCTCCCGTATCCGGACCTGCCGAAAACCAGTCCATCTCAACTCATGCCGTTCCCCACTCCAGTCAACAGAGCTAACGACCACGGCAACACGGCGATGCACTACGCTTGTTTCTGGAGACACAAAAGCATCGCCGTCTTTCTGGGAAAGGAAGCAGGAGCTTGGGTCTCCATCAAAAACAAGTATCAGAAGACTCCCCTCGGTCGAACCAGCGAAGACATCAAAGAGTCGCTGAAAGACGAGGCCGCAGGCGGCAGGACGGTGCAAGCCCCGGCACGAACATTCGCTCAAGCGAAAGAGGAAGCAAAAGTTCGATTCCTGGCAAAGGGAGGCGTCGATTGGGAGATCACGGCCACGTCGGTCCAGACCAACCCGGATCCCCTCCACATCTCGCACCACTTTGTGACGAGACGGGGAAGGTGGAACGGATACGACGTGCTCATTCGGACCCCGATCCATCAGAAGAAGGTCAGCGCTGAGGACGTCAAGGCGCTCAAGACGGAGATCGGGAACCTTAGGAAACTTTTCCATGTCAACTTGTTGCCGCTTCTGGCCGCTTGTGTCGTTCCTCCGAACGTGGGCGTCTTGACGGAGTACCTTCCGACGGGGGATCTCTGGACGTTTCTCCATGATCCGAATGTGGAGATGACGCAGGGAATGGCCATGGGGATTGCGGATGGCGTCTGTCGAGGTATGCTTGCCTTCTGACGCTCGCCGTTTGGACAGAGCTGCTGTTGGCTCATCGATGTATTCACACTTGTTTATGTGCAGGCATGCTCTTCCTGCACGAACAAGATCCGCCAGTCTATCACACCAACCTCAAATCTCAGAACGTCTTGGTATCGTCTATGTATCGCAAACCCCCGCACACAGCTCCCCTTCACAAAGACTAACTTCCCAACGCCGCAGCTCTCCCCGGACCTGACACCCAAGATAACCGACTACGGGTTCACGTCGGACCTGTTCGCGCCGCTGCGTTCCTCATCCACGCGGTACCTGAACCGCACGGAGTGGATCGCACCCGAAGTCCTGCGAGGTGGAGCAACCGGCACCGTGAACATCAACTGGGGAGCCGTTGACGCATACGCGTTCGGCATGCTGGTGCACGAGATCGTGACAAGAGCATATCCCTACGAGATCATGAACGCCATGGTGGTCGGCATGAGGGTGTTATTGGAGAACGCCAGGCCCGAGATTCCCGCTTATACTCCTGGGAATTTGGTAAAGCAAAGCAGCAGCGAAGAATCGGCTTTCCGAGTGGCTTCGCTTAGGAATCTGTCGCTGACCTGATAGATTTCTACGATGTAGGCCAAGCTGATGTCTCAGTGTTGGTCGTTGAATCCTACTGAGCGCCCGAGCTTTTCGTCTATTCTGAGCACCCTCGGTGAAGTGGATGAGCAATGACCAGGGACGCCATCACGATCACTGTACTTTGTAGTTGGCGATTCATCAATCTTGAAAAATCGTGAGGGAACGTCCAAGTCCTCTTTTGATTGGATTGATTAAAACCGACCAAGCTCACAGACTTTAGCCTCCAACTCCTCGTACCTCCCCATCATCTCCGTATATCGTTCAAACCTCTTCTGATCTGCTCTAACCACCTCGACAAACTTCCCGACTCCCATCGAGTCTTCAAACGTCTCTTCCCTTCCCTCCCTTTTGCTGACCGCGAACCTAGCCCTCCACGCTCCCCCGAGTCCCGCAGATCCAGACCCCAACGCCGATCTCACGACGGTGGCGCCGAAGACGTCGGCCAGAACGCGACACATGGCGTCGTTCCGGGACGCGCCACCTGTGACAACGACGCGTCGGAACGGGGTTGGAGCGCCGACCTTGACGGCCCGACTCCTCATGTTCATGAACTGGGATTCGAGGAGGGCGCGGGGGTTGATGGTCGGGTCGTGAAACTCTGCGATGGGGTCGGTTGATGAACGGGGTCCGAACTTGAACACGCCCTTTGCGCGCGGGGTTATCTCGGGTGAGGGAAAATAGAACCCCGCGCAACCTCCGCATCCGACGTCGGTTTCGGTGACCAGGGTGTCAAAGGTGGTCCACTCTTCTCCTGGTGCGTATGTGTCCCTTATCTGCTCGCGGACGAGTGAGCCGTTCTTGTACACGAGCATGGCCATGTAACCGGGTTGTTGCGTCGGATGGATGAGCACGTGACCGTGGGTCGATGGATGAGGGTCGGAGAGTGGGAAAAGGAGCGTGTCGCTCGTTCCCAAGGACACCACCACGTCCCCGAGCGTTAGGTTGAGGGAGGCGAGCGAGTCCGGATTGTCACCTGTGAAGGCTACTACCTGACAGTCTTACCCGACGCAAAAGAAAGGGAGAACATTGGGTGCCGCGCGGTTGTCTGATTTGCTCCAGAGATCAATGAGGCTACTCACCTTTGCGAAACCCATACTTTTCCATATAGTAGCGTGATATGGAGCCGATCACATCGGTCCCTTGCACGACGCCACCCAACTTGCGTCGCAGGTCGCGGCCGCAGGCATCCAGCAACGTGTTCTCCCAAGCATGCGACTTGATGTTCAGAAGGTTCATTCCGCTACCGTCCGATGCCTCGATGGGAGCATACCCACCGACGAGAAGCGATGCGAGGAACGACGAGACGAGGGAGATCCTCTCAGTTTCCTCATACAGATCCGACGAACCCCTCGCGAACTTCATGATCTGGGATCCAGTGAACCGCTCATAGGCGGACGATCCCGTGATCTCAGCCAACCGTCCAGGCCCTCCGACAGCGTCCTCAAGGACACGACACTCTTCTCCGGTACTAGAGTCCTGCCAGATGGGCGATCGTAACGTCGTGAACGCTGTTGCCCCAAGCTGCTCGAAGAGCGAACGGGAGGGATCCAGGTCCTGCAAAAGGGTCTCGGCGCCTTTCCGCCAATACACGCTCCCGTGCTGCTGTCCGCATCCCGATACGCCTGCGACCCTCTCGAAAGGGAAATCTGCTTTCCTGAGTTTCTCGAGGAGGAGGTCCAAGGCTTCGACCCACATGAGCGGGGACGCCCACGCTTCCAATCCCGCGTGGTTCGCTCCTCCTTTGGTGCTTTTGACGCGGTGGAAGATCAGTGAGAGGGGACCATGCATGCGATGAGGGAAACGAAGGGGAAGAGAGTTACTTGTGGTGAGGAAGATCGCGGTCAAAGTTCACCGACTCTTCCAGGAACAAGGCACCGGCTTGGTCATGGTCTATGACTGTGCACTTGAGCTGCTGAGTGCTCAGATCCAGACCCACGTACAGCGGAGGAGAGGAAGGGCGGCCTCCTCCTTGCGACATTTGCTTGCCCGGTTGCGGAAGGTGTGGAGATTGGGAAGGACCACGTAACGAGTAAACGACGAGAGACCCGCCGAAACCGGTACCGTGGTGACTGAAGCTTCCCGTGGGTACCGGAGGATCACTGCATTCGGTTCCCCGGTAGCCAAGGGGGTTGAGCAGAGCTATGCGCAACATAAGACGGTTCTCCTGTTCTGTCTTTGCGCAACGGATGTGCATTCACAACTGACTGTGAAAACCTAGACAAAGTGGTTTGCCCGTATCGCCTCCCTACGTTCCCTCAGGCCTCCCAGTGGCTCAACTGCAGAGGTGCATGGCAAAGAAGAAGGACGTAGCAACTCCAACCCTCTCCTCTCTTGCTGACCGGCCACGGACCTCAGCGCTTGCTCCTGACGCTTCTCGCACCGCTGTCCCCGGGATCGACCCATCTGCGCCTCCCCATTCCACCATCCCAACGGTCGAGGCTCTCAGCCTAAACCAAGCTTCAGCCTCTGTATCTTCTTCCACCCTGGCGAGCGAGAAGACGCTACATCAATTTCCCGCTTATCTAGATCGGCCTCGATAACATTGACCAATTGACCTCCGTTGTTCGCCACGACCACGGTGAAGTTCATGAGCTGGAGCTGTCGCTTGAGTAACGTTGGTTGATCAGGTTATCTAAAGCCATGAAGTTGTTGATTAGTTTCGGGGAACCGTAAACTCAATTTCTTTGGTTAGTACATGCGGTTTCTTTTTCCGGCGGTATCGTTACCGATTCGCGGCTAGTCTCTGCTACCTTCACATGGGACAGATACGGATCGTGACGGTAGCGATTTGCTTTCATTCCGCTTGGACCCGTTCAGTAGGACCTCCAGATACCAAATGTAGCGATTCAACCAACTGGTGCAGAAGCTCTAACCTAACCTCTCGGCAGGAGGGTCTAGCGTTCAATTGTCTGAGCGCATCCCGCATCAAAGCAGTACTGTTTAGGGATTGTACGATATTGACAAGAAAAAATCGAAAAGCATCTTCTTCAAATGACCTTGCACAAACCGGGGGCCATCATCGCTCATTCCCTCAGGGGAGGATACGATTTCAGCTACGGCCCAAACTTCGGTGCTGCTTTTCCGGAGCTGGTTGGCGATTGTGCCGGGCGAGGAGAGGCTTTGAATATGAACGGCGCAGCCGATAAGAGGGACGGCGCCGCTGGTGTGACAGCTTCAGACGTCGCGGCGGTCGATGTCTGGACAGTAGGCAGAAGGTCCGGTTTCCCAGGCGGTGGCGGCGTAGCGCCAAACATGCCCGGCGATTTTGTGAAAGCAAACGCAAACTCTTGACTGGTTCGCGGTGCAGCGGAAGCGGATGCCGCAGACGACCCAGTTCGAGCACGCTTTGAACTCGTCACTGAGACTGTATCGGACGCTACACGCGAAGTCGATGCCGCGGAAGATCCTGCAGCCGAGCCAAACCCAGAAAATGAGGAGAAGTCAACAATGGTGAACTTTGTTCCCGCTGACGAAGTCGATGAGGTCGCCGATGCTGAAGTAGACGCGGCGACAGGGTTTCCAGCACCCCAAACAGAGTTTTGGCCGGTACCAGGCTTTCGGGCGTTTTGACCCGTACCAGGTTTCCAGGCCGTAAGCGACGTGATCGCCGGTAAAGACATACCAAGGTTAAACACAGTCGTGTCGTCATCGGCCTTTTTGCCAACGGCAGCAAGCCTAACTCCTGTAAAGACGGCAGGAGGCTCATTTGGCGCCGCCGATTGCGCGCCTGGTCGTGGGCTCCGGGGAGTTGCGACCAGTATAGAGATATGCTTCGGCGGGGCCGCTCCCGTCGGCGGTGTCTCCGGCGGCGTTTCGGCCCACTGCACAATGTGCTTGGGTTCCGCCCATGATTCGGGAGGAATCCACGCCTCTCGGAACTTTCTTGGGGACGGCAGACTGAACTCGGTCTGATGGCATCCGTCTCCGTACATTGTAGAAAGCTCGCCCATCCAAGCCTGCCACGCAACGTCAAGCAGCGTGGTCATAGAAGAGTGCAGAGGCTCAACGCGCAGCGACGAGGTCTCTGGAAACGTTGAAATGTGTTTGTGAAGCGCGGGTACCACGATTGTGACGAAATCGTGCCACTCCTCAGGACTGTGAAGCTGAAGAATACTGCTTGCCAAAAACGGAAGAATTCCCATCAAGCGACCTTCGGGGTTGTCCTTCGCCGTGGGCAACACTTCCAGCAGACGCATTACAGCAGGCCACCCTCCGCAGTCGTCAAAGTTGACTGGTGGCGAATATGAAAACCCATCAACCTTACGGATAATGTAAAGTCCAGTAGTCCTGCTTATAGGATCAGTGTCCTTGATCACACGCGAGCCATGCCCCTGCAGGTAGCTGGCGACATGGCTCGTTCCTTGCAATTGTGCCAGTCGCGACAGCCCTTTCCGAAAGCCAATTCGAGCGCAGTTTGCCGCAAACTGGTCAGCGTTCGAATGCCCTCGACACAAGGCCCCGATTGTGCACAAAGCATCAATCAAACTGTTTTCGTCACGTCGCAGAGTCTCTGCGTCCGTCGTTTCGAGCCGCCTCTGAAATCCTTCGAGCATCCGATCAACTTGTTTACCCCAGATGGGGGCTGCTTTGAGGATGCCATCAAGATATCTTGCAGCACATGTGAACATTAGTGTGGACATCCAAAGAGACAGAAGTCTTTCCGGCGCCCAGCTTTTGGTCACGTTGGTCATGCCCTTCGACTCTGCCATTCGGCACAGATATGCCGGACGAAGCTTTCCGCAATAACCGGAGAGGCTTTGCATAAGTGCGGCTTGTATAGCTGCGCATTCCTCACGACTGTGCTCGGCTATCCAGTCGCCGACGCCTTTGAAAATTTCTCGCTTCACACAGTGGTGGTTGTCTTTAGAGAAAGCCTTCGGAATATTCTGAAGGCAAATCTGCGGGTGGTCGAGAAGAAGCTTTGCCATCAATCGCACGTCCAGCCTTTGTGTGCTCCCCGTAGTCAAACGAATACTGATCTCCTTTCCGTCGAGCTTTGCCCACGCGTCGCGTTTAATCGTGATATTAATCACTGGCCCGAAGGATTCAATTACCAGTACCGGTGGCAGCGTGAATCGGGGCTCATACGCTCCCAGATATGTGATTATCACCATCTGGAGCCTGATTGGGTCGGTTCCAGCGTCTCTGAAAAGCCGCTCCCTGAACTCGTTCCCATGTTGACTGAGAGCAATACGCTCCTCAAAGGTGATCAGCTCCCCGAGAATCTCTTCTAAACATTCTGCTGCGGTAAGAAACTCCCGGTCGCTGCTGCAATTATCCCGTAACGGGTTCTTCCATTCGTCATAAAGCTCTTTCAGCTTAACCGTACCAACACGGTCTTGCAGTGTCGCGAGTTGGGAGGTACGAACCGCTTTGCTCTGCTTGGTCAGGAAAAGAAGCATTTGCTTCAATGTTTTCGCGCGAAGTATATCCGGTTCCACCTTCGATGTGAGAAGCTCAAAAATCCTCAAAGCCTCCGAGTGCGGGTGTTCAGGAGTCCCATATCTTCGTACAACGACCGCGTCCATCGCGTCGCTCCATCCAGCCCGCCTGACCTCTGAAACCTCGAGAAGCGGCTCCAAAAATTGGGGACTGCCGACAGCGTGGTGAAGAATAGTTGTTTCCCCATTGCCCCCTCTGTGAACTCGGTGTGTGACTGGTCCGTATGCGCATCCTCGCTTGATCAGTTCGTGAAAGAGTTCGTCTCGCTCCGCGATGACAATTTCGGCGAGTACCTCTGCTCCATCTTTGAGCAGATCGAGTTTTCCCAGTTCGATAATATCCATCAAGCATCGAGCACTGATTTTGTAGTCCCACAAGTACGACCGAGAATGATACTCATCAGGCTTCACCGAAAAGAACTGACTCCTCGCGACTTGCTGGGCGAAGCGGTTCCAACCCCGCGAATAGCCGATGGCCTTGTCAAAAGCTGCAAGATGCTCTTCCGGAAACTCGGAAAGCTGCATCGTACCAGAATAGAGTAGTTGCTCTGAGCATACGCGTATGTCCTTTGCGATGTTAGGGTTGCTTAACAGCGCCATCAGAAGCGCAGCGGGATCGGAAGCATGTCGCAAGCCAAAGAGGATCACACGGACCCAGGTTGCAGTTACCCGGTCATTCCTGCGCGTCCGCCATGATCTCTTGGGATCTTCTATAACTGCACAAACGGTCGCATACGCCAGTATAAAACCTGGTTTGCGAAGCGCGGACCAGATGAACTGGGAGTATCGATGGCCCTGCGGATGGCGAGCAGGACACGCAGTCTCCAAAACTAAAGCCCTATATAATTCTGGGAATCAAATATGATGTCAATCGTAGGACTCAAAGAAGCGTCTGGTCAATCAATTAATGAGAGGCTTACCGTGAACTCTGTGAGACATCCAGGCAGCTTTAGCGTCCAGATTACCGATAGCTTGCAGAAATTTGCTGCATTTAAAGAGCGACCCCGGACGATCCAGGTATTTCATGACCGGCTCAAAGCCTTTTTTGAAAAAGAATTCAAAGGCTGAGGTCGGCGCAGGTAAATCGACCACGGCCGATGCCGCGGGAATCTTCTCGATAGGGGGCACGGTCTTTCCGTCGAAATTGAGCCCGTACGGATTGAAGTAATTTTCGTAAAGCCACCATTCCAAGTCTTCGCCGATCGCGCCATTCAACTGCTCCTTTACCCGCTTCTCTCGGAGAAGCGCGTCAGCAGTGCGCGCCTCTGCTGTGATAACCATAGGTGCATAATAATCTGTAGTACGTCCCCAACCTTGAGGCGCATTCCCGATTCCCCAATAGAAGAGTTTTTCGTGCCTAACCCATTTTTGACCATATGAGGACCTGCTGGCGTTCTCAAAAAGCTGTCTTTGAGGCAAATCCGCGTTGTCCAGCTTTTCAGCCAGCCGACGCAATAGTCGTGGGCGGAGTCCGCGCGGTTCCACGTATGATGAGGATATTCCCTGCAAGATCCATGAGATGCTAACCGTCAGTGAGAGGACATTGTAGATGGTCAAACTGTACGGACTTGGTAGATAAGGCAAAGGTCAAGTCAATGACGAGTACGCTGTTCCGAGTAGCTTTCATCGCACAATATCCCACTCACTCCTCTTCTGCATCTGAATTTTCTGAATCTGAATTTTCGCTTGTGCTGGTGAAGTTTTCCACTGAGATTGGTGTACACGAGTATTCCTATGAAAAGCAAGCTTCATGAGTTAGCCAAATAGGCGCCGCCCGAAATCCAGGCTGGGCCCTTACGTGGTCGATTCCGGAAAATCGCACAACTGGCTCCTTTCTTCGCTCTTCTTTCTTTCTTTTCTTGTTCATAAGGTACGCAGCTTCGAGACTGTGAAGATCGTGCTCCAACTCCACTGTTCCGATCGGGTACCACGCTTCAAACCGGGCGCTCACCGAAGAGCTCCTGTCGCCGTAATTTCGACAGCTCAATGAAACCTTGGTCCCCGCGGTCAATGCTGCTCTCTCGTGCTCGGAAAGGTAAGCGCCGGCTCTTGTGCCTTTGTTGCACGATTTGCAAGCGCCAATCGTCACTGCGACGGGAACAAACGTCACAGCCTCGCGGACAGGATCGTAAGCAGAAGGCGCCATCCATTGCCGCTGGCCACCGACAACGTAATCGTAATTGTCAAAAAGAACCAATGCGGGCCCTTTGGCGGCCATATCGTGCTTGCATTCAAAGTTGTAGGGTCCACGGCTGTTAAGCAGTGCGTATCCGATCAAGTTGTCGTCCAGGCACTGGCGGCGGAGCGAACGAGATACAGAGCGAAGCCTGAAGACGGAGCAGAACACAAACAAATCAATCAAGGCCT
The DNA here is from genome assembly GCA_027596035.1 of Thoreauomyces humboldtii. Classification (NCBI taxonomy): domain Eukaryota; kingdom Fungi; phylum Chytridiomycota; class Chytridiomycetes; order Spizellomycetales; family Powellomycetaceae; genus Thoreauomyces; species Thoreauomyces humboldtii. Next base: position 9,178 of record JADGJA010000224.1, read on the forward strand.
AGCATTCAAGAGTTGCGCCGCGACTGCTCATGATACTGCTATACCTCCAAACATCTTTCCATTCGAGGAACTTGATGATTGCATCACGAATCTCTACGAGGAGAGTACTGAGAGACATTCTGGTGTTGGCAAATGTTCTTTCTCAGAGCGCAGATTGCCGAGGTTGTGGAAAAAAAAAGATGTCCCGTTTCCTACTTCGGATAGTTTGACGCTATTGTTATGACAGAACTCTGTCAGATCGAAAATGTGTGATGTATACAAGTGAGGGAATCTATGTACTGCCTCAATATCTACTTCACACCGCCTCGCTTACCACGCTGACCCAATTGTGGTGGGGGCGTCTGAAGGGGGCGCGGAAATCCACGAAAGCGTCCGCTGTCGGAGATGAATGTGCGCTGAGGAGAAACAGCAATAACGCTTTGGGGCGTTCATGCAACCGGTGGACACCCTCCTCCGCTAGCGAAAGGTTGATGGCAAGATCCAGTGCCCAAAGCAGATACAGGGGCCACGACGCAAAGTGCGTGCTATCGACCGGCTCGGACAAGCGGCGTCGAAGCCGTACAAGATGCATTTTAGAAAGGTGGCTACGGAAAAGCGAGGGAAAACGGCAGCGCTCTTCTCAGGATGCTACCGACCATAACGCTAACATAACTAGCTCTCAGTTGTTGAAGTTGTCCAAGGCACTCTCCGACTTGACCACCTCCCAAAGTTCATCGATCTGCTTGACCACATCGGCATCCAGCGGTCCGTTCTTGAGCCCGTTGACCGTCTGACGCAATTGCTCCGGGGTCCTCGCTCCGAGGATCACCTTGTCCCCTTTGGTCTGGTCCACCTTGGAGTTGTGAGCCACCCAGCGATACGCCAGTTCCGCCTTCGGGATGCCGGTGGACTTTGACAGGTCCTCCCAGATCTGCAGACCTTTGAGCAGCAGGGGCTTCTCGTAGAGGGATCGGTAGAGCTTTCCGATGAACGAGTTGGGATCCCACCGACCCGTGCCCTTTGTGGTGAGCTCCTCGACGGACTTGGTGAGGAAGCCGCCGGCGATGGGGGAGTAGACGTAGTAGGCGATGTTGTGCTTGCGGAGCACGGGGAGGAGCTCCTGCTCCGAGAGACGGGCCACGGGGTTGTAGTTGCCCTGGTAGACCGAGGGGAGGACAAAGTTGTTCTCCTTTGCAACGCGTACTACTTCCTCGACCTCGGCGGGAAGGAAGTTGGAGATGCCGAACCGCTTGAACGCGCCTTGCTTGTGCAGATCGTTGATTCCGGCGAGCGTCTCCTTCCATTCGAGGCGGCGATCAGGCCTGGAAACAAGGATGATGGTTCGAGGCTCAGTCGGGAAGCTACGCGCGAGAACAAGAAACGAAAGGGGAGTTCCTTACGAATGAATGTAATAGATGTCGACCTGGGAGGTCTTCAACTTCTTGAGACTCTCGTTTCCCGTCTTGACGACAACCTCGCGAGTGCTCTCCTCGGGTCCGAAGCCACCGGGGAGCTTGGTGTCGATCTTGAATCGTTCGCTTGCTTTGGCATCTCCCAGCAGCTCCTCGCTTTTTCCGTAGATCGTTGCGGTGTCGATGGTGTCGATGCCGACCTCCTCCAGGGCGGTCAAGAAGGATTGGACGAACTCGGGCAAGGACGGGACGCTTCCTCCTGCGAAACTGTCATCGCCGTAGAAGATGCCTCCACCGAATACGAGGTTTGACATTGGGGTTCTTTGCTTTGGAATGTGAAAGTAGCGTGCGGGTTTGGGGGTTGCAGAGGTTGAACTGAGAACAGTTTATATATAAGGTCATGGATGACAAACTGCATTGTTTTTCATTTAGCTCCATCGAGATAAAGTAGAAAACAAGGCCGCGAGCACTTCCAACTCGAGGTATTACGGCGGAAAGACCATGATATTAATTAATAGCACGGGCGGCGGCCAACCACCCCATGCGCAAAAGGGGCTCCAGATGCTCAGCGGGCGGTCCGGACCAGGGACCTGATGAGGTGTGGCCATTTTCCAGCGGTCCTGGTGAAAAGGCGGCCGCATTCAGGTGCGGTCATTCCGGAAGAGGAACGTCCCACGCCTACGAGGGCGGCCTGGGACGACCATCAGGCAACCTTGAGACAAGAACATCGCAAACTTCGGATATCTTCTTTCTGTGCCCACGAGTATATATAGTGGCTGAACGAAGGACAGCCATGTTCGACAGGTACCCAGCGCTTCGCGGAATAGCGGCGAATCTATAGAAGAGTAAGCTTGACGCTTGTGCAGTGTGCAAGACCACTTAGGTCATTTTTGCTCAGTCTTCACGTCGGAAAGAGGCTATAGCATTGCCAGATCACGACAGGTGCCTGCTATGGCTACCACGCGGTCCTCTCACTGATCTTCAGTTCAAGCTCCCAATTGCGCTGCTCCGTGCGCAGCACCCATCCGACTGAGTTGAACGAGTTCTGCAGGATGCCAGACAAGAGAGGGCGAGCAGTTTGCCCGCACGTTGTGTGCGGGCAACGGCTGCCCGACGCGGGGAAGCGATGTCCGTGATGGAGCTGCGCATGGCATAAAACCAGGGGACGCGCGTTTTCTGGACGCGTTAGGTTCCAATTTGACATCGGACGTTCACCCCACGTTCTGGCAACCACGTCGTCTCCGTCCGGCCGTCATCCTGGACCTCTCTTAATTGGCACCAGTCGCCCGCCGCCATGTCCGGCTCCTTACCGACCGGACGTCTACTTGGCTACCGCCTTCAAGCTCTGCTTCTTGCGCCGCCACGTCCATCCTTTAGCAACACGTTTGTCAACAGCCACCAGCATGTAAGTGCTTCGGTGGTAAGGAACTCATCAAGGATAGCCGCAACACCCGCAAGCACTTTGGTGTGTAAGTTGATTGCCAGTTGTCTGGGTTTGCATGTGTTGCACACCCTCACGCATCCGATGGGGCCCTGGCGGGGAAATACTACACCATGGCTCAGTTTCATAGCACGCCAGGACCTGTGATCCGCGAGGGGTCAGGCGAGAATAGTACTTCTTCAGAGGAACCTATAATTCCTCACTTGTCCAGTGCGATTGACTCGCTGAAAACGTCGGACGTGGGTCGGATATGGTAGCACTCTGTCCTTCCTACACTTGCGAAAACAAGAGCCCATCTTAGTAAGCTTAACTCAGTCTTTGAGGGACTGAGAGCGGACGCAAACAGCACGAGGAGAAATTGGGAGCAAAAGAGTACAAGCGGAAGCGATGAGCAATCATAACTTGCTTGTAGTTGTTGGGACGACTGCGAAACAATCCTTTCTATTTAGCTTTTTGACAAGCATCATGAACCATCTGGTCGTAGTTTTTATGCTGCAATTAGCATGTCGTATTGGAACCGTAATCGATTTGGTCGGTTGATTTGGAGAAACGAAGCAGAAGGAGGTTGGCGAGGTGATTCGGACAATCAAAAGATGCTCATGACCAGCAATGGCATGGGGGTTATGTGCGCTTAATTAAGGTGGCAGGCAACGTAGTACTTGAAAAGCGAGCAGGAATGGACCACTGCGCTCATTTCTTCACCGGACGGTGCTGCAAAGGAGGGAGGGACGAGGAGAGAATCCAAGCTGGCGTCAAGGGATCGGGTACGCGAGTGGGTTGGCAGACTCGCTGAATATCCGTCGGGCCCCACCCGGAGGGGTGCTCGCTCTTCGCGCTGTGCTTCGTGAGGTCGAATTATATGCCAAAAGTCTCGCCCAGAACACGCTCTGTCCAATCTTATAACAGGTCCAGTTGCTTGAGCCAACTTATGGCATATAACCACGTTTGCAGCACAATCAGGAAACCGAGACACCGAGGTACAGTACAAAGCTATACACAATGCTGCGCGATTGAGCGTCATCTTCCGAATCCAAGGATCCTTCTGGTCTGTGCCTCGCTGTTCGGCGAGATCGATACGAGCGATATTGCACGGATGGGATTCCCACAAGTAAGGTGGCGAGACCGGCCTTCCTTTCCGTTACTTGCGCTCCCGGCCCGCGAAAAACGCATCCACAACTTCAAGGTGCATGAGGTTGCCTGACGGCTCCCAGGTGGCGTCCTCGATCGGGTATCCCTTCCATGAAACAAAAAATTCGTAAGGCACAATGGTGTCCCGGGTGATGAGGCCGCTAATTTGTTCAGTTCTTTTGGGTCCACGGTTGGCGTACGAATACCGGACGTCCAGGATGTTTTCAACTTCGAACTCGGGAGGATCTCCTTTCTCCGGTTCCTCCTGGGCACTTTCTCGTGTGTTGCGAGCTCGTTTACGGATGCCTCGTGGTGGCTTCCGCTCCTTGCGCTGCGAGTAGACTGGAACTTCAAGCGTCCTCTTTCGAGTGGCCGCAGAGCGAGCGCGCTTCTAGTTGAAAAAGCGTTGGAAAGTGGGGGATCCCTTCGTGAGTTTCTCCTTCTTAGTTTCCCACAGGAGCGAAAGGTGTGGAGGACAAGTTCTGTCCATTGTTTCATTCCACTCACTTTGATCCGCTCGGCCATTGGAACCGAGAACGCGTCCCCTGCTACCCACAGGCTGGGATCGTCACCGTTTTCTGATGGTTCCGGCGCCGCCGGATGGGGTCTCTCTGCCTGGTCTTCAACGTCGTGATCATGATCGTTGTCGTTGGCTTCAGAGGCGCGATTGATGGCCTCCTCGGCCGTGTCGCTTGTTCGCTTCCGCTTCTTTCCAGTAGATGCCTGGGCTCTTGCTGACGAGCTGGAAGGGCGCTGGTTCCTTGTGCGCGACCCTATGGTGGTGGTGGTGGTATTCGACGAGGGTGACTGTGCGTTCACCAAGGTATGGGTACGGACGGGAGTGAAGGTTGTAGTGATGGCGGTGGTGGAGATGGTGATGAGGGATGAGGTTCTCCTCTGGCATCAAGGAGCGCGGGTGCGTTGTTCCTTGCTTCTGATCCTGCTCCTGCTTCAGCTTCGTCCACTTGGTCGTCGACCTCTTCCGTATCGGACGCGTTCAGTATCTGACAAATAATCTGGTAAAGGCTCATCACTGAAAGTTCCCCATGAATAATCACGCGCTAGGCAAGGGTACGGCAGTCCTCTCTGTCTATGTGTATGATACGGATCGCTGATCCGCTGGTCGAGAGTCGGGTATTGGTGGGGGTGGAGGTGGTGGTGTTGGGGGAGACGCGAACCCTTTTCCCTTTCTCGGGCTAGGGTACGGACAGACGGACGGACGTACCGTAACCTGCAAGCAAATGGTGTTGAGGGCCAGCAAGCTCTCCCTGCAGATCTCGGTGCTGACAATCCACCAGCTCGCTGCTTCTCCATCAAGGCAAGACGGCATGCCAGAGGGTAAGTCAAGGGGTTTTTACCGTCAAGTCAAAGCTCCACGACTCCTTGCTCATCGCGTTCCCCTTTGTCAAACAAAAAAGGTCTGGAGACGGGGCTCCGCGTGCTGGGATGTCAGCTCATACAGTCGGCCGGAGTCCTGCTGAGACTGGAGGTGAGGAAGGGCAAGAGGAGAAGCACGAAGGCATACACGTTGCATGCTGATGGAATGTTTTGTCGTATCTCAGGCCACAGGTGGCTATGGGAACCGCCCAGGTTTTATTCCAACGGTACTATTACATGGCTTCCTTGAAGCTCGCCACGGTCAGAGTGAGTGCGCCTACAAGAGGTCTTGCGTCCAAGCATCTTTTGTTCATCGACTTCCTTTCCTTTGCAGGACATAGCCATGGGTGCAGTGTTTCTTGCCTCGAAGGTCGAGGAGGTCCCTCGGAAGATCAAGGACATCATCAACTTGCGGCGAATTCGACGTTGCCATGGGCCCGCGTACCCCGTGATGCCGCTGCGGCGTTGCCGTCTGAGGACGATGCCGTGAACTTGAGGTTCTACGTTGCCATCGCGTATCCCGTGATGCCACTTGCAAGTGATGGCCGTTTTGAGGACAGTGCGCGGATTTGAGGTCCGACGCTACCAGGGGCCTGCGTACCCCGTGATGCCACTTGCGAGTGATGGCTGTCTTGAGGATGGTACGCGGATTTGAGGTCTGACGCTACCATGGGCTGGCATACCCCGTGATGCCACTTGGGAGTGATGACTGTTTTGAGGACGGTTCCGTAAACTTGAGGTTTACGATGCCGAGAGCACGCGTGCTCCTCGATGCCACTTGCGAGTGATGACCTTCTGAGAACGGTTCCGTTAACTTGAGGTTTTACGATGCCAAGGGCATGCATGTTCTTGATGCCGCTCTTGTGACGAGGTAGACACCTGATACGGGCATACCATCTTCTGACAACTCGGCGCTGCTGCAGGATCGTCGAGTCTGAGGGGGGTGTTGTATGGGTATTCCTGTACCATGGTTTTCTTGTAGTTACGACCCGCCAGGGCTTGCGCCCAAAGCGTCAGTACTACAGCGCAGTACCTATAGGGTTGGTGGATGGACCCCAGAGCCCATTGCCTCCCCCCATATACATACCGCGACCCTGCCGGGTACTTGGTTCAACCCCAACACCTTGGCTGCATCTAGCCCATTCTACATCGCGCGTACATAGTCTCGGATGTTGTGTCAGAAACACGAACTTCATGACCGTGCTCGGCGAGGAGAGCAATCTTATCGCGCAGCGCTGCCATCCTTCCCTGCAGAATCATCCTAACCAGCGACTCAACAATGATCATCGCCTCCCGGGTGATTGCATCCGCCGAGTGAATTCTCTCGGACCATTTTGGGTACTTTGCGCGTAGATCCGCAAGGAAAGCGTCAGTCGTCTCCCAGTACATGTTCTGATCTTGCGTCGACAGAGTTCAGAACGCAGGAACACGCGCACAAAGCGTCAGTACTACAGCTACAGCGCGGTACCTATAGGGATAGGGGATGAACCCCAGGGCCCATTCTCTTCCCCCTACATATACCGCGGCCCTGCCGGGTACTTAGTTCAACTCCAACAACTTAGCTTACTGACGAATCACGTCTGCCGGGGACTGTCGGTACCGCTCGAACTCCTCCTGAGTGGGGAGCACCGCCCCAGGGGCAAATTCTGGCGCTCTCCCGGACCGGAAGAACAACGCCCCGATGACGAGCTGCACATCCAGGAGTGCCAGGTGCAACACTGACCCCACGGCTGCGCCATGAACCTCCTCCGTACGCGTCCAGATGTGCGCCCGGAACCCCCCGTGCTCCGCCGACCCTCGCAACACATCCACTGCCTCTTCCTCCTCTTGTCGCCGCTGCGCGAGTGCCGCGTCTACCAGCTCGGACGGCAAGGCTTCCGGCGGATCCACAGGTACGACGACTGGCTCGAAGACCGGCTCAATCATGCCCGCAGGAAGCGGGGAGAGCTCCTCCTCCATGCGCGGAGCCCGCGACTCCTCAGCAGCTCACGTGGCTCGCATCCACGGTGTCAAGCTTCCGACCAACCCCCCTTATTGGGAGGTGTTCGAGGCTACCTTGGAGGACCTGGAACACATAGCTGGGCACCTGCTTGCCCTGTATCGGAGGCCAACTCGCAAGGGCCTTCCATTGACTCTCCTCGAGCTAGAAGCATTCATGGATCTTTCGCCACACCTGAGGGACAATCCTAACTGAGCGGAACATGCAGTGTACGGCAGATGAGGGATCTCGGGTGGGAAGAGAAGGGACCTTGATTTCGGGAGAGGGTGGTTATGCGGGTCTTGTTAAATGGAGCGGTGCCGCCGGTGCTGCTGGTAGGGGTGGGTGGATACCGCTTCCGGTTCCGGCAGCTCGAAGAATTGGAGGTTGTGATAGAAGAGAGTCTAGCCTCATGCTCCTCGTTAATCAAATCGTTGTTGGTTGTTTGGTCTTTGCTGACGATACGGTATAGATTACCAAAGACATTCCTGTCGCGCTGCCGTGCTTCGTCCTCGTCTTCGAGCGGCTCTCGTAGATGCTGCTGTGCGTGCACTTGCGGTGTGTAGCTGCCCACCTGCGAGATTGGGATTGTGTGCTTTGCATCTTCTTCTTGGTCTCGGGGATGGTCCGCCGGGATAACAAAACGGGAGAAAATTGTGCAGCGGTGCTACCAAGAGCAGCCTGTAGATCTGCAACCGCACTAAGTAATTGATCTCGTGGAATATGAAAGAGTTCCTCCAAAGCGTCCGCTCAGCTGGGTACGAAGGGTGAGTACATGCTTCTTGATGTCCTGCAGTCTCACACGAGACTGCTGCGCGGTAGTCGGATTCCATTGTGTATGCGAATAACGGAGGGCCACAGTTTCATAACATCAGGTCCGGTGACGGTGCTTAGACTGACAAACACTTTTCGTAGTGGCTCTCGGAAGTATCTTGGAGCGGCAAGTACGTGATAGGTGATTTCTCGCGGGGTAGCAGCAGCGAGGTGTCGTTTGCGAAGGTCTATGATCGCTGAGAACAAGGTGGGAATTTGTATGGCATGGGATACATACTGACGGTCTTGCTACTCTCTCAGTACTTGAGGGTGACAAACGGCTCACCATGCCCAGGAGCAGAGCTACTGTTCTGCATGTAAACCGTCCAGCTGAAGGCGGCTTGACTTGATGGAGCAGGACCTGTCTCGGGAAGAGTTGTGCAACACTCATCTTGATACGTGACGAGCATGCACTTGTTGTTTGCTCGATTCGACGACTCATGTTCTCAATTGAAGAACTGCTGAAGACCTTGACTTGACGGCATCTATGAAGCTTAAGGTTCTCCGAAAACAGTCCGTTCATCGAGGCACTCTGTGTGTGGTAACGGGTAGACGGGGACTCTACACAAAAGACGTGGGGATATTCCCACACGAGGAGGAGGAGGGCTGTGCAACGCTGACCAGGTATTCACTTCCCCTCGTTTCCCACGACGCAGTCCCGCGGATTCCCGCCAGATCATCTAGCAGATCATCTCGAGGATCATAAGTCATTCATCCAGCACCGCAAACGCCATGACCACTCAGGACAACCCTTCAGCATCGCGAGAGGAGGTGGCTGCAGCTTGGCTGGCCCACAAGCGCATCCGTGGCTCCCCTCCAAAGTCAGTTCCCACCCGCTTCGAGACGGACTGCATCATCTCCTACGTTCCCCTGGGGGTCGTGTACCGGGGACATCGCGAGATCGAGGGTCTCTTCGAGCAGATGCGTCTCAGCTGGTCGCTCGTCGAAGACACCAAGGTGCTCACCACCATCTACGGCGAGAACTCGGACGTCTTCGAGGAATCCATCGTCAGCCTTCGTCACGAAGGCTCGATTGACTACCTCCTCCCGGGCATCAAGTCGACGGGTCGTACCCTGCAGGTGGCCATGCAGACCGTGTCGACCTTCCGAGGGGACAAGCTCCTACGTCAACGCGTGTACTGGGATCACGCTAGCCTGCTGCGCCAGGCCGGTCTGCTGCCTCAGACCGCTCGCGTTCGCTCGGGTGCGGAGGTGCAGATCAAAGTTGCCGGGCAGCAGGTTACCGAAGCGATCCTTTCCGCCCTCCCCGACAATGGGGACTCCAATGCGAACACTGGAACATCTCAAGAGGACCGTCCCATCCACACGGCATCTCCTCGCGACGAGCAGCAAAATCGGCCAATCCAGACGCGTGCCACTTCCCAGTCGTTCCAGGATGAAGAGGCTCTACCAGGTAACGACAGAAAATCTGCTGTCGCTGCACCTGCATCCTCTACTCCCGATCCATATGGCGGAGCCGAGATCAGCGTCGCGAACCGCTCGAACCCCGTTACCGGCGGCAGGCAGAGCGTCCGTCTGTTCGCTCCTCCCGGAGGAGTTTCCCAGATCGGGTTCGGATCCAGCAACGTGAGCACCCCTCCACGAGCGACCACTTCAGCTTTCGACGAACAACCCGTCGGTCAGAGATCCGCGCAGCGCTTGGACGAAGGAGTTTCGCAGGACACTCCTACGCCCGCCGCTTCCACCACTTCCGCTTCCACCGCCACGCCCGACCCGTACGGAGGAGCAGAGATAAGCGTCGCCAACCGCTCCAACCCGGTCACAGGCGGTCGACAGAGCGTCCGTCTCTTCGCACCTCCCGGAGGCGTATCCCAGATCGGGTTTGGAACTCAGCACCAGTCGACCGACACCTACCAACGACAGACCCCACGCGCCGTCACAAGCGCATCACAGGACACCCCTTACGGTCATCAAGACGCTTCTCCAGTTCCCCAGGCGCCGACGAACCAAGCCGCTCGCAACAACTACGCAGCAAGGGACCGTGGGACCCTCGGGTTCGGACAGGACGCTGGTGCTTCGCCGACGACCGTACATTCCGGACGAAGGAGCTTCGCGGACGTCAAGGACGGTGGTGCGGGTGCGTCGATGTCGGGCGCAGGCGGGGCACCCCCCGTCACGGGCGATCGTGTGTCGGTGAGGCTGCACGCGCCGCCAGGTGGAAAGTCGCAGATCTCTTTCGGATGAGCGTACAGGGTGCAAGATGGATACGGTGGCAGCGATTTCAGGAATGCATTCGGACAACACGACGCCGCTACTATGATATGCAGCAGAAACATAAATTCCCACACGCTGTCCAAATGTAATGAACCGCAGGACAGAGGGCATCATCAGCCAGAATGGCAGGGAAACAGCAATATGTTAAAAGAACAGAATCATACAGATAAGGCATAAGGTTATTCGGGGAGATCGGGGGATGGGCTTCTGAGGGCGGCCCAGAAATTGGGTATGTACAGCGCGGCCGGCGGTTGGTGTGTTATAAAGGGAAAGATTGAGCGGCAGGAACCGGGAACGTTTGAAATTGTGATGATGCCCAGGGTTCCTGAATCGCCGTTCGCGGGTATGACACCACTCGACGGGAATGAACAAAAAGAAAGAAAAACGCAGTACTCAGCTCGCCTCACATGCCGGAGACAGATGCGCCGTGGCGATGGCCAACGTGGGCGAAGTATTCTGCAAGAACAAGATGACAGAGGCGTAAGTTCCCAATGCGTTCCCCGATAACGAGAAGAAGGGAAGGAGGTGGGAAGATCAAAGGGAAAAAAACTCACAGGAGGAGTTGTGCCATGCCACACGACGATCTGAGAACCACCTCCCCAGGTCAGATTGTAGTCCAACACGAACTTGAAGCAGAACCCTGCCCATCCGAGATCCGCCACCATGCACAGCAGTCGATCGTCCCCCACGCTCCCGATCGGGTCCACGTCGGTCGGATTCGAGTGCGAGCGTGACGAGGAGGATGCGGGGGAGGATGATGACGGCGAAGAGGAGGAGGAAGAAAAGGAGGAGGAAGAACGAGGCATGTGGACGAGCTGCACGGAAGGTTCCGTCTGAGAGAGCATCTCGCAAAAGGATGGATATTCTTTGGACGACATTGTCGCGAAGAAGCAGACTTCTGGACCGAAGGGTTTGTTGTCCAATAGGTTGTCGGATTCTAGAAAGACGGTTTCACATGAAGATGTTTGAGTGCATGGTTTCGAGGTTCAAGAAGGCACATCAAGTGCGCGCGTTTTGATATGTCTGTTGCAGTACCTCTTCGGATCGGTACGGCTGGAGTGTGCATGTGACGTGGGATGGCGCTCGCTGGAGCGACTTTGGGAGATGGTACAGCGTCGAGGGATAATGGGGGAGAAGGCATGAGCGATGTCATCTCGTGCTGTGGTGCCATGTTGTGAGAGAAGCGATATGGATCGGTTTGTTGAGGATATGGACAAAGTGGTGGAAGTAGTCGTTCGGCAGCAAGTGAGTCGTGGGGAAGAGGTCGGCAGGACTGGGCGACGGGAGGGTATGGACGAACTGCGCTTGGTTGAGATTCGTACGGGATAGGCGAAAGGTATGTCGGCCGTGCGTCGCTGTCTCGGTCGGTATCAGACTTCTGTCGGTAGTAAAGGAGAGGTCGGTGATCCCTTCGTTTAAAGTTTATCTTCTGGTATAGACGTGGCCGCCGAGGGGCGGCGCCGGTACTTCAGCCCAGCTTTATCCTCATCTCCGTTCATGCATAAGGAGGAGGAGGGTCTGACGACGAAACTCAAGATCCCTGGGCCACCCTGCCTGCTGAGCGAGCGCCAAAATCCCCTCCCCATCTGCCTCCCATCCATCTTTCCCCCCCGCGCATCAGCGAATCCCTGCCGTTGCTCGGCCAAAGCCGCCTACGACGCTTTCCTGAGAGGGAAATTCACGAAGAGGGTCTCATACTCACTTTCGCGTCACTCGACATCGTCCCCACCTGGAGGGTGGGATGCGCTGAGCGATGAAGTGATCCTCAGTGACGATTTTAATCGTCACTGCTTATATCGACGAGCTTCCCTGTCACGGGGGGGAGAGACATCCTTGGGTCAATGACAGGATGACAGCATGAGGAAACAGGTGGCCAGTTGCGCACGGTAGACGGGGTGACCCGACATGTCTCCAATCTCGGAGCGAGATCAAGCGAAGCACAGTAAGCCCGTGGCAAAAAACCGCTGTCCCCACCCAACCGCTCCTTTTGCTTCTTTTTTGGCCAGCCCGTCTCCAGGTTCACCCCGTCAGCCAGTCATCTCATCCGCAGCGGCAAGTCGAATGAACGACACTTTGGACAGCCACAGGGCCCTCCCTCCCCTCTGAGCCAAGGAAACAAACAAAAAAAATTGGGGATTCACCAAACCGCACCGAATCGTCATTCCGTCGTCATTTCCCCCCCCCAGCACCCAAGGGGCCCGAAGGGGGACTTCCCCCCACCCGTTGTTGGCCCAAAAGATGCCCAAAGTGGGACGGACGGAGAAAGATGGGCATCTTGCCCTCGTTGGTGGGAAGAAACCTCGACCCAAGGCTCTCCCCAGGTCTCGGCTATTTCTGGTACAGAGCCCCGGCGCCCGCGTACATGGGTACGTGGGTTGGTTTTCCGAACCCGTGGTCTTCTATAGACTTTAACCCGGTAATCGCGTCAATGGGATGGATGCGGGAGCCAGAATGATGGGGGCTGATTCGATCTAGAGTCCTCTGATAACCCGTCCTCAGATGCCTCGGAACAAACATCAAACCCAGTGTGCAGGCTTACAAACTGTGTGTATGTATTTAAATAAAAAAAAAACCCATGTCAAAAAAGAGTTGGAACTCTCCACAACCCGTCTTTTCCTCCGCTCTAAACCACCATATCCACAACCCCGTCCTTCTCCCCTGTCGTCGTCGGCGTCGTCGTGGTCGTGGCCACCTCCTCGACGTACATCCTGGTGGTCCACTTCGGGAACACCCTCTTGAAGAGGTACATGCATACCGTGTCCTGTCCCTTCAGCGGACCGTCGAAGATGCACTTCATGTATCCGTGGGTCCCGAGCGTGTCCCGGATGTGACCTAGGCGACCCAGCTTGGTGGAGAGCTGGACCGGCTTGAAGTAGTCGATGTCCTCGGGGTTCCAGAACATGTATCGGATCACGGCCCCTCGCTTGTGCACCTTGAACGGGTGACCGGTCAGGATGATCCGCTTGGAGACGATGCGACAGGGGTCCAGGTCGAGGACGTTGCCGTGCGCTAGGAGGGGACGGGACGAGCCTGTTCCGGAGACGATGGGGAGGTCAGCTTCTCCCTGTTTCTTTTTTTTTTTATACGAAATCTGAAAACGCGGGGGGCATCCTTCCCGAAGAGTCCATACCGGCATCCCAGGAAGTCTGTCCTTCGATGTATCTCCATACCAACACGGGAGCGGGTCCGAACTGGATGGGGGCGTACACCGTGGCGATCGACGTCTGATCGCTGTGGAGGAACCTCTCGAACTTGTGGACGTTGTTGGGTCCGCCTCGCGTGTTGGTCGAGTAGACGGGTTGGACGACGTAGCGACGGAAACCGCAGTGGAGGATGACGGGATCCTTGCTCTTGAGGGGAGCAAAGTCGTAGATGCTCTCGTTGATCGGGGTCTCCCCTGGTCGGGTCACGGTGAAGTTCAGAATCGAGTACTTGTGCTCGTGGGGAAGGAGGGTGAAGGCGACGAATGGGCGTGAGATGTCACGTTGGTCTGGCCGCAAGAAGTGCAAAAAATAAGAGAGTCAGCGTCCGGAATGAATTCCGACGCATCCCAATTCCGATCTCACCGAAGGCAGCGCGAGGCACGTTCTGGATGTAGAGCGTGACGTGAGTGCCTGGACACACACCACCTTCCTCCAGACCATCGAGGACACGTCTCCGAGTCCTCCTGAAGTTCTGGAACTGGAAGATGCGGGAGTAGTCCAATGGCAGGTTCTCGTAAGGATCCCACGGACTCGTCCTGAAGCTCTTCAGTCCTCGGTATCGCTGGAAGCGGACTCGAGCGGACGGTTCCTTCGGCGTGTCCACCTCGTCAGGGAACTGCAATTGATCGCGTTCCTCCTGCTGCTTTGCCAAAAAGTCCTTGTACTGCTTGGTCTCCTCGTGCTCGTCGTAATCGTCGTCGAACTCGCTCTCCGCGTCGCCTTCGGCCTCTGCGAGGTCCTCGTACTCCTCCTCCTCCTCGTCGTGTTCTTCGTCGCCACCGTTGCCGTTGGGTGCGTGACCGAGTCCGATGCTGCTCCAATCCACAACCGCGCCGGGTGCGTCCGTCATCGTGACATCCATACCAGTCTCCTCTTCCTCCTCTTCCTCCTCTTCGGCTTCTTCGTCCTCTTCGTCGACGATCCACGCGGCTTGGTACGCGGATGTCCCCTTGGGAACCCGCTTTGCCTTCTTCACCACCATCGCGTCGTCCGGGGCGTCGCCCAGTCGCTGCACTCGTTCTGATTGGACAGCGGACGACTTAGCATCTGCTTGTCCCACTAAAGGATCTCTCTAGGGCAGGTTGCTGATGATCACCCCTCACCTTCGGCCTCCTGCAACTCCTCCTCGGTAGGCCACGTCTGCTCTCCCTCCATAGGGTTGACCTCGTTCTCGGCCACGAGCGTGTCCTGCACCTCGGGGTTCGGAACGTCCAAAACTGTGGCGTCGACCTCCATCCCGGCGGCAAGCTGAGCCGGTGTCGGACTCGACATGACGACCTTGATCTGGAAGTCTCCGTAGTTGGGCAGGTGGACCAGACGGTTGGCCGACAGGTTGTTTCCTCGCACGTAGCCGGTCACGGCCAAGGTTCCCACGGACTGACACATGTGGATGACGACGTTCAGCACCTTTCCGGACCAAAAGCGGGTAAAGGGGCCCGAAAACTCACCTCGTCGCCCTCGTTCGCAGCGAATGCAACGTTCTCGGCGAGCATGTAGGCGTGACGGTCTCTCCAGGAGACGGGCTTGGGTCGCTGTTGCGTCACGTGGCGCAGAGCCGCGAGGGCATCGGATTCCATGGCTGTGTGAAAGAGCCTGGTGTCGGGGAACGATTGGTCCTCCTCCATGTACTTGAGGAGAGCCTTTCGGA
Source organism: Thoreauomyces humboldtii (assembly GCA_027596035.1). Taxonomy (NCBI): domain Eukaryota; kingdom Fungi; phylum Chytridiomycota; class Chytridiomycetes; order Spizellomycetales; family Powellomycetaceae; genus Thoreauomyces; species Thoreauomyces humboldtii. The sequence goes on from JADGJA010000224.1 coordinate 24,392, forward strand.
TGTCTGGCTGTTTCTTAGCGGGGATGCGTTCGAGGTGCTGTTGGAAAGAAAGGAAAAGGTAAGATGACCAAAGCCAAGCCCTTCCTTTCCCACAAGGTGCTCCTCCTGATCATAGATATATATATATGTATACCTGTACGGCAGCGACCACGGAGGGGACGCCCTGGGCCCTGATGGTGGTCAGGCACTGGTCTCCGAACGCGTCGACCTCGACCTCTGCGGACACGACGAACATGACGAAATCTGCGACCTTGACGCCGTCCAGGATCTCGAGCAGATTCCTCCTCAGCGGCACGAGCTGGAGCTTCTGCTTGAAGCGTTCGATGTAGAGGACGGTGGGACCGTCCGGGTTGGCGAGCTCCTGTCCCACCGAGGAGTGAAGCTCGGACACGACGATGCGAGCGTCCACGTCGGGACACAGGGGGACGATGGCGACGATCTTGGGAGCGCCGGACGCACCCGAGAAGAGACGGTTGGAAGCCACGACATCGGAGCGTTTGCGTTGCTGGACGAGCTTTGCCTGGTTCTTGCGGTCTGCCTTGTGGGAGACCGCCAGATGCTTGTTCTTGACCGAGGAGGCCGCTTCGACCTTGCCTACGAAACCGAATGGGGATTCGTGGTCAGGACGAAATGCCGCGAGAGGGGGAGGAAAGAAGCTGTGACGAGACAGACGGTTCCCCAAGTTGAACACACGCCCTACCCTTTGCCTTTGCCTTGACCTGACCCTTTGTGGAGTGCCTAGACTTGAATGTCTTGTTCTGCTGCTTGAGACCCGACCGATGTGAAAAGCCTCCTTCGCCCATGGTGAATGTCCCCTCGGTGCGCGCTAACGGGGGGGATGTATATCGTCCAAGGCTGTTGCTGTTGGGGGAAGGGCAAAAAGAATTCACAGCGAGGAGGAAGGGCAAGGAAACAACGTGTGAGCTCAAGTGCACAGCCACCCCCACCGCCTTTGCGTCGCCGCCGTTGGACTTTGGTCTCGCAGGGGACGGTTCGGATCCTCGTCCAGGCATCGAAACTAGAGGCTCTCAACGACGACAACTGAAGTTGAACGAGTGAGTGGGCTTGAGATGTTCCAACGTACAGTCGCCTAGAGATCGAGGGGAGGGAAGAAAGTGTCTCCTCGCTGGAGATGAGGAACATTCGACAGCCTACCTTCGCAATACTATTCTTGCTGCGGTGCTGCTGCGGGCGATAGTTCAGGTCGACCAATCGCCGTAGCCTTGAGATCGCTCTGAGAAGTGACCTTGCCGACCAGCTCGGCAGCAGCTTTGGCCTTGGCGCCGTCGTCAACCTGATGGTGGATTCTTCTTGCCGGACAGTTGGTCGATAGACGACGTGCCTGAACAATGCTGCCTTGGTCGGATCGCCCCCTTTCCCCTCCCCTCGTTTCGACAGACCTCTTGGGTGTTAGATTATAGACCATTGAGCCACACAAAAGGATTGATAACCAGGGTTGGATAAGGTATTTCAACACACCCCCTCATTGAGAAGTCTGGTCATTGTTTGTCTGTGGTGGCTGTAGTCATTGATTTGTTCTGACGCGGCTGCGGTTTTTTTTTGTTGCTCAGTGGCCTGTGTTTAGGCCTTACGGCTGGCTCTCGTTTTACACGCTTCGTGTCGAGACATGAGACTCTCAATCTGTTACGAGGTGGACTCCGAGATGAGTTCGGAGATTGATTGAGATTCTCTTGTTCGTAGGTACTCGTGGCCGAGAAAGAGAGTGGAACTCAGTAGGGTTCTACATGCTAGGGTTCTAACATTGGGCCTCGCTGCCAGGATTTTATCCCCCTCCCAACGACAAGCAATCCGACGGAGAGCCCTCTCCCTCTTCCCCTCCCATCTGGAGAGATGTCCTCGGACAGACGTCTGCACGAACAACGAGTTGATGGAACGACAGCCCGTACGAAGCCGGGGATGGAAAGAGCTCATTTAAAGCCAGGGATCTCGAATTGCCAAAAGGATGCAGATGGACTTTGACTTCTCTCGACTTAGATCGCCAACATGAGACGGAGGATGGAGGTGTCCGAGGCCGCAGCCGATGCTTGGAGGAGGATGGCGCAGCGCACCGAGGACCAGCGGAATACCCTTGGTCTCGGAGAAGGCGTCCCCACCATTGCCCAGATAGAGCTGGACAAGCGCCATCGCGATCTCGCCGCGGCCCGGGAGGGATTCAAGGAGCTGGATAACCTTGGGCTCAGCGTGATCCATCGTCAGATATTTCTGGATGTTCCGGCCTGCGTGAAGGAGTGGGCCTCGGGAGAGAGAGCTGACGGCAATCAGCAAACTTGTCGGCACTCGCTCGATCAAGATTGAGCAGCGATTCCACATGCTGCCTGTGCTGTGTCAGGTAGAACCTCACGATCAAACCAAGTTTGTGTCTGATGTCCCCGCAAAAACCACGGTGATCGGCCGAGTCATACAAGATGCGGCACTGGCTGCCGGTCTTCCCAAGTATCGAATTGACAACCACGGGTTTCGACGTGGTTTCGCCGTCCAAGCTGAGGATACTTTCGGAAGACAGCGAACGCAACGTCTCTTGGTCCACGGCGACGGATCTCACGTCACCGCGGAACATTACTTGGGATCAGATCTATCAATGTACGATACGGGTGCGATGTGGACTGGTGAAGGAGATCGGATTCACACAATCGACCAGTTGGCGTCGGTTCGCTTGACCATCCCGGAGTTGCCAGTTCTGACCAAGGGAGGCTTGGACGAGATCCTTGATGAGATCTACGTCTATCTCAAAGCATCTTTGACCGGGGATTCCTGTCCCGATATCGACCGGACCAAGCGGCTGATGAAAAATCGTCGCCGCCAGGTCAAGCACTCCACGGAGCGCGAGATCCATCGTCCGATCTTTCTAGATCTTCTGGCCTGCGTGAAGGAGTGGGCCTCCCTGATGACTCCTGGATCATTGGAGAAGATCACAGCTACTCCCGTGTCGATCGGGAGAATGATCAGTCCCAAGCAGATGGTCCCTCCGCTTCTTATGGCGCATCGGATCCTCTCGCCAGTCCATTTGAGTACATCTGAAAGTTCGTAGACGCGAACAGCAATCCAACCCCTTCTCCAATGATCCAGGAGTCGTCAGGGAGTGCTTGACCCGGCCGGCGACGATTTTTCATCAGCCGCTTGGTCCGGTCGATATCGGGACAGGAATCCCCCGTCAAAGATGCTTTGAGATCGACGTAGATCTCATCAAGTTCGAGGATCTCGTCCAAGCCTCCCTTGGTCAGATCTGGCAACTCCGGGATGGTCAAGCGAACCGACGCCCCGCTGGTCGATTGTCTGAATCCGACCTCCTTCACCAGTCCACATCGCACCCGTGATCATTCAAGAAGATCACAGCTGCTCCCCGTGTCGATCGGGAGAATTATGAGTGCCAAGCACATGGTCCCTCCGCTTCTGAGGGCGCATCGGATCCTCTCTCCAGTCTATTCGAGTACATCTAAAAGTTCGTAGACGCGATCACCAATCCAACCCCTCCGAACCTCCCCTACGAACCTGAGCCGTCGGCGCAATTGTCGGCGAGCCAGAACGTTGATCCCAACCTGTTCATCCTTCCGAAGCGGTCGACGAGCACTGCGACGCCTCAACACAGACGGGGGGGTTGGATTGGTGATCGCGTCTACGAACTTTCAGATGTACTCGAATAGACCGGATGCGCCCTCAGAAGCAGAGGGACCATCTGCTTGGCACTGATCATTCTCCCGATCAACACAGGGAGCAGCTGTGATCTTCTGATGATGCTCGAACATGTCAGAACCCAGTTTGCCCTCATGGCCAATTATATGTAGCGGCTTCCCGGGTTACCTCCAAAGATGGCTTTCGCATTTTGGCTGTTCCCCCTCATTCAAAGGAAACTCCCTACATATAAAGAAGTTTCAATCTAAGTTTAACTTCGAATCTCAATTACTATGGCTGCAATAAAATGGGCAGGGGGTTTGGCGGACGCAGTCCCCCCATGAAGCGGGTTCTCACTGACCCCTCACTCCCGCACAGAACAAATGCTCAAACACAGAGAGCTCAAAACGTAGAACGCAAACGTGTGGCCCTGTGGCGCAATGGTTAGCGTGTTGGACTTCGACCGGCTTGTGGACATCCAGAGGTTGCAGGTTCGAATCCTGCCAGGGTCGCTTACTTTTGGCCTGCGGCCGACCTTTTTGTATCGATCTTCCTAGCCAGTGGTTTCACGGTCGGTCCTCGCGGCTCCGTGGAGCTTGGGTTTGAGCAGGAGGTCCTGAGGAGCCTGAGGAGGTCTGTTCCGCGCTCGTCGAACCGACAGCTTCGAGCGGTTGGACGAGGATCTTGGTCGCTGGACGAAAACGCTCAGTACTAGTACTTGTGTACGTCATTGTGATCCACCGGTGCGGGATCCCTGCATTGTGGAAGATTTTGTTCGCTCCTTGCCCATCCCAAAATGTATCGTATCTCGCTCCGTGGTTGAAGAGAGCAACCCCCCAGGCGTCTCCGAGCACCGTCGTTCCACTGCAAGCGTCACCGTCTGTCTGCAAGCGTCACCCTCTGTCTTGCCCAAGCATTCCGTCCGCCAGTTCGGTACAGACTACAGAGGATGAGACTACAGAGCCTTTCTGACCGGTACCGTAATAACTTTTGAAACCCCCCATCTCTTGCAACGCCCCATTCCTCTAAAGGGTCGCTGGACCGTCGGAACACCTCCCTCCATCGTTATTCTATACTTCTTGCCGGCTCCATCATAGAACGACGGTCCTTTCATTTGTCACTACCTAGTTCTGCCCATATATTCCTCGGGAAACCTGTCCTTCGCAGCGACTCGGAACACTT
>JADGJA010000225.1:0-29171 GCA_027596035.1 Thoreauomyces humboldtii
CCCCAGAGGTTCCGGCCTACTACACTGCCAGAGGGTTCCCACGCTTCCTTCACCGTTCATCGCATCAGTTATATCCTCTTTCGAGTCGACGTATTGTACCATCATGTCGCCAGTTCCTCCTCGATACCCTCAGGCTCAGGCCCCCGTCAGTCCCCTTGACGCGCTCCCAGTCGAGAATGCAGATCTAGAATCTCCAGCCTTTCTGAGAGGCGCCATGACGGGCATCTTATTCCTGGTTGCTGTTCAACGGCTACTCAAGTAAGGCCCTTACACGACCCGGGAAATGACGAAAGAAAAGTAGATTTCTGGCGGCGTTTTCTCACTACATTTCACCCCTGCCCACTGTCCAGGTATGCTCTCGCCACCTATTCCCGCCGACGACAAAGGCACTATGTACAGCTTTCCGACGGTGACGCGGAGGAGGAAATGCCTCACACAGAGTCGCCATACCATCATCCGGAAACTGCTCTCAGTCAGGCACATGAGGACGAGGATAGCTTCTATCTTCATGCCGCGTCAGAAGGAACGAGCGAAGGTGCCTGTGCTGATGATTTGCTCGTACACCCCGCAACGTCGTCGCAGCATCTGCCTCGATCTCCCAGGCCTCAGCCCTCGATGCCCAAATTATCAAGTGAGCCTGCTGCTGCCCGACACTGTCGGCTTGCGGTGCGTGCGCTGCTTCACCTCACAGAGATCAGTCCGGAAGTCATCACGCAGTCCCATCTCTTCACTACCCACGGACTTCGCGTCGGCCGCGGAAGGGCAAACTCTCGAAGCTCTTCCAACTCGCTTTGCTTTCAAGCTGAAGCCGACGAAAGCTCAGATCTTCGGAGAGCATCGACCGCTTCGGGCGCGGTTGGCCCTCCGCGCAAGGATCGTAGAATGAGCGAGAGGCCCAGTAAATCGGACCGTTCCAGCATTGGTCGGAAGGGTGGCCGCACCAGCATGGGGCGAGCGAGTGGATCACGGGCCACTGCAGCAGCACATGGCAAAAGATTGGCGGAGGCTTGCTCAACCCGTTCCAAAGTTCACGGACAGTTCTTTGGTGACTTGGATCAAGTAGATGTTGACGTCTTTGCGTCGATCAGGGCGCCCATCGCACCTCTGCCCGCTGTGCTGTCTCAAGACCTTGGACGAAAGCGACAAAGCATGCCTGAGGTCGAATCACCCCGTGTGGAGCTATCAAACCCCTTTGAAAACATTGCTGGAGTCGCGCCATCGGCTGAACCGAATGAGATTACGATTCCATCTGGTCTTGAGGCATCCGACCGTGTACCGGACGACGTCTCAGAACACCAACGGCCGTACAGACCACGACGAATGACGAGATCCATGATGGATGTATCGGAACGTTCCAACTCCAACTCTGAGCGCCTAAGCAGCGTTCTTACAACGTCTCCGATAGGTGATGGACCGTCGCCTTTACGCCAGTTTCCAGCGCCCAACACTCGAAACCCTCGCCGGAAAACATCGGCTGTTGTGCACACGCGATCGAGCAACTCGATACGTCGCAAGTCTGGCGCAAGTGGACTCTCTGAGTCGTCAGTTACGGCAGCTACTGCGCCTTTGCTCAAGAAGTCAAATATACCCAGCGCCTACTTTACAGCGGAGCATACGCACGAGTGGTCCATATCAGGTTACGGTAGGATCAAGTTCACTGATTACGCACCGATCGCTTTCAAAGCCGTCCGTAGTCTTTTTGACTATACCTTTGCGGAAGTCGATGAAAGTTTGGCCAGAGCGTCCATCGTGGAGATGAGTGCAGGAAAGAGCGACAGTGGTAGGCCACACTCACACCTCGGTATTCATATCTCCCTGTCTTACCTTATAACGTGCATCTTAGTATTCTTTTCCACGCACAACAAGCGCTTCTTGCTGAAAACACTTCGCGGATCGGAGCTCGAAAACCTCAAGTCGTTTTTGCCTACCTACGTATCGCACATCATCCAGAATCCATCCACTCTCCTTCCCCGATACCTAGGACTATACACTTTCGAACGTACGAGCGGCGGCCCTGCTCCGACTCTACAAGTTGCCAGTGCAGGACGTCAACGAGGCGCGGATGTTGAAGAAGCGCTCGGTACTAAGTTTACTGTGGTTCTGATGGCTCATGCCTTCGACACTACCCTCGACATTGCTACGCGTTACGATTTCAAGGGTTCCAATGTTGGTAGACAAACTTTGAACAGCGATAACCCCGGATTCGTCGCGCCTATATCGCAGCTAGGACATGAGGTAACCCTGAAGGAAATGGACTTTCAGCGGTTGCTACAAGCTGGCAAGGCTAGAAAAATCACTGTTGGGCCCGAGTCCAAGCAGCGTATGATGGATCAACTAAGACAGGATGTCGATCTTTTGCGAAAATGGGACTTCATGGATTATAGGTATGAATATCTTGCTACTAGCTTGATCCAGCGATGAATTGCTGACGCAAGCAGTTTCGCCCTTTAGCATTTTGATTGGTGTGCATCGACACCCGAAGCCCCCACCAGCTCCGCCACCACCGCCGCTGCTTCCCTTTCCTCCCGAGACCCGCTCCCTCCAGGATGATCAAGCTATGAGACCCGCCGTGACATCTCCTGGTTCAGGCCGCCGCCCACGACCACCCGCGATCTCTATCCCTTCGGACAATTATCATGGGCACTCAGCAGATTCAATTTCGTCACCGCCGGGAGGGCTGAGCCTTCCCCCTATCGTAAATTCTCTGCCCATTCTTCAAACTGCATACCGGATGCTGGAGGGCTTTATTGGCACACCACATACATCTGATTGCGAGACTGCGCAGCAAGACGACTTGGAGCAGGGACCTGACCAAAAAGATGGTCCTTCGACTTTCGGGACGACGGTAAACCTATGCGCTCCCGACTTTCCCCCTGATGCAGACGAAGCCAGTGTTCCGTCTCAACACGACACCAGTATACCGTTTCACAAGCGATGTCACGGGGGCTTCCGAGGACTCAACTTGCCCGAGGATGATGAAATCGAACACGAGGTTAGGAACGCGCGTCTGTCGCCTTCTTGCAATTTTCTTATGCAACTCTTCCTTAGATCTATTTCATCGGCTTAATCGATGTCCTCCAAAAGTACAATATGATCAAGTGGCTCGAGCGGAATATCATCAAGCGGCCCATATTCCACCAAGCTGCCCGCTCCATTACAACCTCAGATATACCCAACTCGCTTGCCAACATCTTTTCCGACTATGCCACTAGCACAACCAGCGCGTCACCCGTAACGCCGACCTGTGGAATACCCGGTCCTTCCCAATCGCCGTCCCCGGTCAACGATGGAGAAAGCCCCCCACTTGCGGTTCAGCGTACTTGGACGTATCCGACGCCCAAGACGAGCCCGGAAAAACCGGACCCGACAGGTCTTTCGCTCCCTCCGCATCAGCAACAGCCGATCGTCGTAATCCTACCCGGCATGCAAAACAGCGAGAATAGCGTCGAGGAGCCTGGGCGGTACGCTGAGCGGTTCATGGGATTTGTGGATGGCGTACTGGAGTAGTAGGAAATGGACAAGCCGGCTGGATGTGTTCCCGATGGATAGCTTCACCGACTGCACGATACCCTTGTAGCTACTCTAGATAGTCTCCCCAGCGCCGTTTCAGTCCCTGGTGAGGACGCGTCAGCTTTAATACGAAGAACAGGGACAAGAGTGGCCGCAGCCTTCTTACTGGGTGTTCGAACGGAAACTGATTCAGGCGTCGCCCATGGGGAGAAAAGACCCTCCCCCATTCTCTCTCAAGCGGGCGGCTCCACGACGAAGATGAACCCGCCACTGGCATCCCCATCGTCGCCACTATCGCCGGCATCTCCATCCGGTAGCATCAGCGTCGGCACTATCAAATTCGGCACCTGCTGATGCTGCAACGGCGATGGCATAGGCATCGGATGCATCCCACCGCCGAGTCCCGACCCACCCAAGCGCTGGGGAACGGTCGCGGTCAGATCCCCCGTCGAGTCCGTTTCATCCTCGTTCAGATCCCCCCACATCGAACTGCCTCGGAGGTGACTCTTTGGATGCGACGATCCCAGACCGTTCCCGCTGACGACTCGGGAGCCACGCTGGGACTGATTGCGGGACAAAGAGCCTGTTCCGAGACGGTGGGAGGGTTGGGAGTTCTGGGAGGAGATGCTGAAGGTGGAAGCACCGGTGAGGCTCACGCGCTGCTCGAAGTGAGTGCTTCGCAGGGCTGTGAGGTCGCGATGAAGGGTAAAGAGGTCTTGGAGGACGGATTCCAGCTGTTGGAGTTTGATCAGTAATCCCGCCGGGCCCTCCACCCGTTCGTCCCATTCTCGAGTAAGGACTTACCGTTCTTCTCCTTGACCGCCACGCTTCCACTTTGGCCGTCATATCCTTTTTCCTCTCCTCCATGTTGAGTCTAGCGATTTTGGCGGCAGTGCACTCCTTCTCGCCCCTCTCGATGCGTCTCGCGAGGGTGGATTTCAGGACCAAGGTGTGAGCCGTCTGTTTCTCCCATAGTATCTCTGGACGCCGGGAAGATGCCAGGATGTTGCTCGCTGCCAGTGAGTGGATGTAGGTCGTGACGAGACTGCCGGAAGCCGGATTCGCGGATGCATCGGGTTGTTGAGGAGTTGGCGCGGGTGACGGCTGAACTACGGATGCCTTCTGCTGAGCGGCTTTTGACATTGCACAGACTGAGCTCTCTCAGGTTGAGCTGAAAGAGGACGCAAATAAATTGGTTGTCGAGGTCCTTCTGGTGGTCGGAGCTGCCGCCCTTTTGGACAGCTACTTTGTGAGCTCGGCGGATAGATGCTCGGATCCCGACGGGTAGCTCAAATCTCAACACTTGCTCACCGCAGCACAGAGCTCATTCTTCTCTCAGCCGTCCGCGAGTGCTAGGTAGAGGGACCAGATTTGTACGGTATACTGGCGAATCAAAACAAGTTGAACTGCGTTTTACAAGTGGGACACCGAACGTGCTCACACCCGCTAACTTTCACTTCGAAAGAATCGGCCGTGATCAATAATGAAACCTCAGCATCCTTCGACCCTTGCTTGTCCTACTTACCAATAAAGACAGCACACTTGGGACATCGGCTCACGTTGTCCTTCAGCAAATTCCTCTCTGCAGCTTCTTCTTCCAGTATCAAGACCCGTTCCTTCTCCTCCTCGACTTCTGCCAGATGTCGTTCTGCGCTTTCTGCTCTTGCTCTGACACGACGCGAGACTGCTTCGCACTCCTCGACCTCGCTCGTGAGACGGGCCATCTTTCGGCACACGTTGTAGGTCTGTAGATCGAGGGCAGCCTTTCTGGCTTGAAGGGTTGCGATCTCCTCTTCCAGCTGTTCGGCCTCTTCCCTGGCTTTGTAGGATATCTTTTCCGAGTCTTCTAGCACCTGCTTGAGACGTGCCATCTCGCAGTGTTCATTGTAAGTTTGGAGCTCGATCGCGGCGTCTGTACAATCTTTCGCGTCGGAGGATTGATTGCATTGCTTGTACCTTGGGCACGTTGACGAAACACCTTTGGGGTGGCCTCAGGACTGCTCAAGGTCTTCACCGACGGTCCGTCGGCACCGGTATTACGAGCGGCGTCAACAAATTCCTCGACAGCCTTCGTATGCGTTGTGAACCAATGTTTTCTTTCGCTTGCACGAATGAATGAGAATGACTATCTGACTATATGAATCCAAATGTCATCGGATTTGTCAAGGTTCGACTAGTAGCCGCCGCCCTGGTTGTAACCGCCCTGGTTCTGGCCCTGGAACTCGCCCTCCCGACGCTCTCCACCGTGGTGGTGGTGGTGATGTCCTTCGCCACGGTTCTCGCCCTCGTAGCCGCCCTGCTGACCACCGTAACCGCCACCCTGCTGGCCCCCGTAACCGCCACCCTGCTGGCCGCCGTAACCGCCGCCCTGCTGGCCTCCGTATCCGGACTGCTGGAAGCCCTGAGCGTAACCCTGAAATGTCACGGCAGTGAGTAACGATAGGTGCGAAGGTTACTGGATCAAAGGAAAAACGAATAAAAAAAACCTACCATGTTCTGTTGCCCAAAATGGCCGTCGGGCTGAACATTGCCGGCACCGTACTGCTGGTCGGCAAGATGATGGGCCTGCTCGATGGCTCCCCGCTTTGCCTTCTCGCGGTCAAGCCAGTTGAGGCCCTTGCTCTCGAACTGCTTGTCGACCTCGGCGGCCGCGAAACCGGCAAGGAGTTCCTTCATGAGCTGGTGGGAAGGAGGGGGACCGTTCTGAGCCACGTGGTGTCTGAGAGAGAATCCGAAGAAAAGGCGGTTAGATCTTGGAGGTAAGGGGTCGGTCGATGCTGACACTTGGTTGCGGCCTTACTCGTAAGCTTTCATAGCTTCGAAACCAGCAGCACCGCTGATGACTGAAGAATACCAAAACCACGAGTGATGTTAGCAGGTATCCCAGAATCTGGAGGCAACAAGAGCACCATCTTACGTTCGTGGGTGAAGGAAGATTTGTGCTCTTCAGGAACCTGGTCCTGCTGATACACGCGAGCGTGTGCCTGCTGCGAGTCGCCAAGGCCAAGGAGGTTTTCGAGGAAGCCCATAGTGCGAATTTCTGAAGTAGAGTGAGGAAGAAGGGTGACTATTGAATAGACCGAAGGATGATCTGTTCAGACGTTATGTAGGAATTCCGAGATGGAGATGGCGTTGGGAATCTTGGGACCCCCTTTTGTTGTGCGGCGATGACGGACTTGGCATCGGCTGTCAAAAAGCCCACAGCCGATTTGCATGCTTCGCCGGCTTGGCCTGGCGGCCGGGACAGCAAGACCCAAAAAGAGCGGACAGACAGATCACAAGGAGAGCAGCCGTCTAGGACTGAATCTAATGTACAGTACAGTAACCGTCTGTGTCTAGCTGTGCAAGAAAAAAATCTCATGTTCCTAAAGTATATAATCGCACAGTCAGACGGCTGCTGCGATAAGGACGGCGCTGCTCCGCGGAATCTTAGCGGGAGCTCGCGCACCGACCAAGACTGGTCCTAATCCTTCTCACGTCGTGCCCGAGTGCAAAGTGTCAATGAGCTGGCTTGCGCATCTTGAGCTTGTCCAGATTGATATCGGACCTGATATCGGATCCGTGATATGTGTGATACAAGCGCTAACGGGTTGAATCGGAACTGCGAGAACCATTGGATCTATAGCCGTGTTCCGCTTGAGTACTTCTGATGTTTGCTGAGAGGTATCTTCCAGAGCAGGACCGTAACTTGGCAGCGCAGAGGGGACACAGGTGCAACGCGGTTGGACATGTTCAATGGGAAAGGGCTAAGTAGGGTAGCGGTTGCGCGACCGTGATGGACGAGTCGGTGCAAGACCTTGGTCTTGGTCTCGGCGAAACCGTCTGGGCGATCCGGAGCGCTCTGCTGAAGGCGGATAAAATACCCCATCTTCTTCTATTCCTCATCGCCCAAAGTCCACTCGACTTCCCGCACAGTATCGTTGGCTTTCTCGAGCTCGTCGGCAAGCCATGTCAGGATTTTTCGGAGTGGCTCGAAAACATGGTCGTTCTGGCCAGTTTCGCCAGCTACCCATGCAATGGGGGTTTGGGTCGCAGCATCGATACCAGGAGTGGTAGGAAAGAAGCTGGCGTTCATGCTGCGGATCGACACGCGGAGATCTTCGCTGCGCATGGGCGGCTCGTTTCGAGATGCCTGAGGGGTATATGCATTGGCTTGTTCGTTGTTTGTCCACGCAGTAACTCGCGTGGGACGGTGTACATGTGGAGAACCCCTTTCCGATATGGTTATACTGAGGTCTTGATCATTCGCGAAGCCCTCGGCGAGACGACTATGTGATCCTCTCATACTGACGCGCTCATCTTGCCGTTTCTGGGCCTCGTACATTGACTCTGAGGTAAGCGTCTCCGCATCGGTCGCGTTCGTTTGTGGCAGGTTTGATATTGACACTGTGCTGGAAACGCGCGGTTCTCCGAGATCCTCGTGATCCTGCTCATGCAGGCTCTGGAATGCTTCAATCACAGGGCTTCTGTGTTCTGTTTCCCGCTTCAGGGAGTTGATTGGTGGTGAAGCTTGGCGGGCGTGCGACATGCTGCAAGTACCCAACGGCAGAAACTCCTTTACAAAGGATTCTCGACTTGGTAATGATGGCTTTTCAAGGTCTGGCCAGATGGGAATACCAGGAAGGGTGGCCCGAAAGGCTGTAGAAGAGGGCGGACCGTCCATCCCGTATCGCTGACGGATGGTTCGTAGAAGTTGATCAGGATCCCGCGTATCAGATCGTTGAGGAACTGCACGCGCGCCATTGGGCAAGCTAGCTCGCCTCGAGGGTTCTGCGCGAATTGGAGGTGCGGTGCCAGATGAAAGAGCATATTTCTCTCGTAAACCGGCTATGACCTGATCGGGTAATACGGGTGCCTCGAGCTTCGGAAGCTCCACTCGTTTTTGGGTCTGAACACTGACCTGGGCCCTCGCGGGAGCTTCATCGAAGGATTTTCCGTATTTACTGCGCAGTTCTGGTTCGGATCCGGAAGAAACAGCAAACGGGACTAGCGAATCGATAAAGTCATCGGAATCTGATCCGGTGTCCGAGAGGGTGCTTACGGCATCTTCCGATGTGCTGCAGGTCTTAGGTGACTGAGAATTCCAGTACGAGCTCTGCGAGGGTGGGGAAGACGAATCGACGGCTCTTGAGCACACCACAAATCAGTCCAAAGGCCGACGTACGTACATAATTTGTCAAGGAGAACCTCACTTGGTTGCGGTTGGTGTACAAACTGCTGAATTTGCTAGCGCTACCGCTTCCGGTACCGACGTCAGTTGACTGCTACTAGATTTTCGAGCCGTTGCAGCCGAGACGGAGATCCGACTACTCTTCACAGCAGTGGGCGCTGGTATCCGGGAGGTCCGTATATTCTCGTTTGCCTTATGCGTGGTGCCCTGTAGGGTGATCTGCCCCAATGGCACTCTGCGACGCGGTTCTATCGGTGGCTCCCGCCGGAATCTGTCCAGGAACTCCTTGTAGCTTGGTCGTTTGGACTCTGCCATTGACCTCGAACGGCACCTCCTCTGGCCTCTGGGAAGCTGGAAGGCACCTGGGAGATGGGATTGAGATGGTTGGCCAGGAGGAAGACAGAAGGGAGGCGGAGAGTGCAAACCCCCCAAAACCCAAAGCCCCCTTCCAAAAAGCCACACCACACCCACCACACCCACCATCAAGCCTTGCTTGTTTCCCACTCGCAATTAGACTCTGTACCTCGACCGTTCCTGTTCGTTCCCGACGAAAACGGAAACTAGTAGCGCTCACATAGAGAAGAGAGGGAGGAGCAGGTACAGCGTGGATCCACTCCACCAACCACTGCACACCAAAGCGAGGCCGGAACTCGCAAAACCATTTTACAAGTTAGACCCCCGCTCGGCGGAACATTCCCAGACATGTATCGACCACCCGTCGGAGACAATGCCGGACGTCCTGGGCTCGCCCGTCCAGTATCGGCCACCGTCAGCTCCATGCAGCAGCAGAGCTCGCAGCGTCCCTCGTCCGAGGTGCTCTCGGCTCACTACAAGTCCCCAGAGGCTAGGGCCATAGACGCCTGGTTCGAAGACCTATCCTACTATGTAAGTTTTTGATAGGGGGATCGGCTGCTTGATTCCGAAATGGTCCGAGATGCTGACTTTCAGATGTTTAGGAGCAAACTCTCGAGCAGATGGCTCGGGCAAAGGTGTGTGACTTGGAATTTGGCGAGACAACGGCTGAGAGTTCTTTGTTCGGACTTGAACCTTCTAACCCTTGAACGTTCCTGTCAGCTTGACGATAACTTTTGCGAGGAACTCAAGGTAAATGCTTAGACCTATGCAGAATCGTCTTTTCCCTATACTGCTAGTTACTCACAGAAACCGCTTCCCGCTGATTAGCACATCGAGCAATGGTTCAATGTGCTCTCGGATCCCGAGCGAACGACCGCCCTTTACAGCCTCCTGCAGGGCGCCAACGCCGTGCAGATAAACTTCTTCATCACTGTCCTGCAGCAGATGGCCCAGAAGGATCCGGCTACGGGCGCCATCCCTCCACCCGATCAGGTCGGCAACCGCCCCCCGTCCATTGATGCTGCGCGATTCGTGCAGGCGCAAAACCGAGGTACTATGCTTAGACGCGGTGGTACGATGTGTGGCGGGATAGGCAAACGGGTTAATAACGGTGTTTCATCACAGTTAACTCGATGCCTGCTCGAGCCTCGTCTCCGGCCACTCCGCCGTCAGTTATGGCAGCGCAGGGCGATTCCGCGGACGGCAGTGACAAATACCTTTCCGTCCAGCCGCTTACAAACGGGCCGAGGGGAGTTCGCCGTCTTTATGATCGGCACAGCGCGCCCAATGCTGAGGAGCAGTACGCCTCAATGCTCGGAGAATTGCAGGTCCCCACCACCAGCAACTCGAACGGCCACCGCGGCCGATCGCCTAACCGCCATATCGGTGGGGACAACTGGAGGTCGCCCAGTCGAAACGAGGACCAGCTGGGCGAGGATTATGCCTACAAGCGCAACTCGTCTTACAACCGCGCGCCCTCGCGCAACAGCAACGCGCACATGTCTCCTTTGTTGAGACCTACGACTCCCGTTGACGATGCTATCGCATCAGCTGATTGGTCCCTCACCCCGACCATCAAGGAACCCATCGCACGCCCCTCCAGCGGCCTGGGCAACGGTACATTCTCCCCCATTCTTGGAGGGGACGGCGCGGGAGGTCTTCCGAACCCTATGGCGGGACTGACCCTCCAGCCCCCGCGCTCCCCGTACGCGGGCAGCAGCTCCTCGCGTCCCGTCTCGCCGATCATCCTGAGCCCGCCTACGCCGACCGGCGAGCATCCCCCGTCCCTCGGACACCCTTCTCCTGGATGGGGTTACGTGGACGTCCCGAGGTCGCGCACTCCCAACAGTCAGTACGCTAGGTCCGACTACAGCGACGCTCACAGCGCCAGCGATCCGCACAAGGAGAAGGGCAGGATCCCGGAGAGCGTCGATCTAGAGGCCCTGAACGGTACGTAGGGAATGTCGACGATCCCATGCTTCGGATTCCGACCTGATCGAACGGCATTATATTGACCTTGATCTCCACATGCTGGTTCCATAGACATTCCCAGCTGGCTGCGAAGTCTCCGTCTTCACAAGTACACGGACACCTTCCAGGGCATGTACTGGAAGGACATGATCGTGATGGACGACGATGCCCTGCAGGCCAAGGGCGTCAGCGCCGTGGGTGCGCGCAGGAAGCTTCTCAAGGTCTTTGAGCTGGTCAGGTCCGACCTTGATTCGAAGGTATGGCTCGAAGAAAAAGGGAACCTGAGCGACTCCTGTGCTAATGCGCGACGGAATATGTTTAGGGCGTAAAGTACTGAGGAGTTGCGTGGATGCCCTGGTGCACATTCCTCTTTCCATCTGTTTTGGACCGGATCCTGACAGAGGAAGGGCATGACTGAAAGGATAAAAAAAACTTCGTTCTAGCTAGACTAGCGCAACACTACATTTAACAATCTTCTGGATTCTCAACAATCACATTGCATTTCTATTCGGAAAGTTTTGTATCTACATCTGGAAATGACTAAATATATACGCCGAGAGAAAAAGATCCGGGACTGACGCGACTCTACTCGGAAGTCTCTACTTCGTACTTCAAGTCCTTTGGCATGGGCTCGACCTTCACGTTCATGTCCTCGTCGACGAGGACGTACGAGTCCCTGGGCACGAGATGCCAGTCGTCCTCCTTGTACGTGTTGGGTTCGGAGGCGATGATGACGTGCTTCCCGTGCTTGTCGGTGGACGCGTTTCCGCCCTTTACGCTGGCGCCGTCGGGATGGTCCTCGTACTTGCGGTTCAAGGTCGCTCCTGCTCCCGTCGAGTAGTAGAGGGAGGGAGGGTCCCACTTTGGGTCCGACGAGAACCTCTGAGCGAGGATCTTGTCGCCGTCCGTGACGGCAAAGTTCAAAGACGAGTGGGGAGGGTTGTGGGTCCCCTTGATGAGCTCCAGGAGGTCCGAGAGGGTGGCGTCCATGGCCTTGCGGAGTTGGACGACGGTGTAGGACCGTTCCCAGTCGTCGCCGAGGTGGGTGAAGAAGAGGGCGGCGACGTGCTCCGAGTCGGTGGTGCCGAGGACGTTGGCGTACGCCTTTGCGGAAAGTTTCTGCAGGAGACCGATCTTCAACGCGTGGAAGTTGGCGACGACGCCGTTGTGCATGAAGAGGAATCGTCCGAACGTGTATGGGTGGTTGTTGGTGAGAACTATCGGATCAGATAAAGGATAAGTATACCCTTGAAAAGAGTCCTCGTGTGGTTGCCTCGAACGGACGCACCTGTCGGAGTCAGGCCAGTTCCGGCCCGGATGTGACAGAAGACGCACTGGCTCTGAGTGTTCTCGCACAAGGACTTGAAGTTCATGTCGTTGAGTGCGGGCTGAGTGTTGCGGTACACGGTGGGCATGGCCCGACCCTGAGCGTCGTTGAAATTCCGTGCGGCATCCGAGTACCAACCCACGCCAAACCCATCGATGTTCGTGAGAGGGTTTGGGTTGTCCCCTTCGTCGGAAGCGGCACCAGCGCTGAACTGTGGAGGATCCGTGGGTGCGCCTTGTCCGTCCTTCGTGTTAGTGCCGCGGTGAGGGGAGTAGGTTTGCTTGAGCTGGGGAAGGAAGTGCGAGTCGATCTGCTTCACGATCGAGTGCTGAGGCCTGACGAGAATGTCATCCAGGAGACAGGGTTCCTGGCCGATGTAAGCTGATGATGCAAAAGAAGGAAAGCGAAGGGTCAATGCCTTTGCGTGGGCGAAACATGGAAAAGCTCCACGACAAGGAAAAGGTCCTAGGCACCGTACCAAACCAGCGACACATTGTTGATGGACAGAGAGAGAGAGAGAGAGACAGAGAGAGAGAGAAGGTGTTGCAAGCGCACTGTGCAAAGTGTATGGCTGCAGAGAGACGAAAAACGAAGCGAGAGAAAGTGAGAGAGAAAGTGAGAGAAAGTGAGATACAAGTCGAGAAGCCCCCCATCGTACGTCATTTTCGAACTTTCCCAGTTTCTCCCGATGATTATGACTCATGCTTCCCCCAGAAAAGTGGACAGCACCACCGCGGTGGCATGTAGTGGAATCTGGAGTGGAATAGAGTATCTACACACTCATGTTTGCTACTGGATGCAATTGACCATGAATTAGAAGGAAAGCCGTTCAAACTTCAACGCTTTCCCGTCCCTCTTTTCTTTGCCTTGTCCTTGTCAGAGGTCGCGGGAGGGGCAGCTTCCGTCTCAGCGCTCATCTCGGCAGCCAAGGCAGACTCTCTCGCCGCAGCCTCCATGGCCGCAAGGGCCTTGGCCTGCAGCTCCTGGAACTCGCGGGTGACCTTCTGTCGGTAGGCCTCCCGTCGGCCCATGTCCACGTCCTTGCATCCCTCCACCTGTCTCGCCTTCTCCTCCAGCTTGTCGAGGTACGTCTGACGCGTGTGCGACCGTCGCTCCCGGTCCTGACTCCGGAGCTTCCGCACCGTCTCCTGGTACTGCTCGTGCTCCCGGTGACGACGCTCCCGCTCCTCGTCCCGAGCCGCCACTTCCTCGGCGGAGAGGACCCGCGGAACCTCGGTGAGGGCAGAGGCCGGGCGCGAGGATCGGGCCGTCGTGGGGCGGGACCCGGCGCTCACGGCTCGGGTGACACTCGTCGTGACATCGTCTGCGGCAGCGAATACCATGCTGGTGCTGCGGCCGTCCGTCGCCATGGCATTCCCACTGCTGCTCATGTTGTTGTTCTCCCGGCTGACGCTGCTGTGGGATTCCCTGACGCTGTTGACCCTCCTCCTGGCCAGCTCGGTCGCGGCCCGGGATCCGTGGATCGTCCAGGGCTTGTACGGCACGTTGGCTCCGCCTATCCCCGTTATGACGATGGGGTGGATCATCCCGGTTTCCACCTGCTTGAGGTAAAGATCCCTCGCTTCCCTTGCCCGCGCAGCCCGTCCTGCCTGGGTCGTCTCCCACGAGTCCTTGACGGCCCGGTAACGATCCTCCTTCTCGGTGTCCCGCGCAACCGCCAGGGAAGCAGAGTCCGTCGAGATGATGCGGAGATGCCAGGTGAGCTCGCTGGCCGGCGGTCGGTCATCGCTCCCGGTGCTTCCTCCCATGTTCGCCGGCGCTTCCTTGGCGCTAGATGGCGCAAGGTTCGCGGGCGGGGCTGCTCCTGATCCGCTGCTAACCGTAGCGGATCGCTTCTTCTTCGCCGATGCCGTAGGAGCTGGCGCCTTGGGCCCGCGGGACTGAGGCCGGTTGGCTTCGCCGATGAGAGAGGGTGTGGCGGACAGCATGCCGACGAGTTTAGACAGCTCTACTTGCTCTACGGTTCCTTGGATGATGTACCTGTGCTTTGGCTGAGACATCGATACGATCAGTGACAAGTAGCGAGCCTCCACGCAGAACAGCTGGTCTTGTGACGCACCAATGCAGGTAGCTCGCTGACAGGTACCGCGACTCCAACAGGATCCTTTGCCGCCTCCCTCGACTCCTTTCCTCCGTCTTTGCCCTTCTTCTCTGCCTTCTCGACGGGCTTGACAACTGGCGGTGGAGCCTGTGGATCGTCCGTCTGCACGAGGTTAAGGACGTGCACTGTCGCTACTCCCTTTCCCCGTGCACAGTGAATTTCCACGTCGTTGTCAAAGACTTGGAGTTTGAGCCAGGCGGTCGGAAACGAGAATGTGAGTTGCATGGAGACGCAGTTTGTGGGTGCATCTTTCACGCGGACTACTTGACTAGTTACGGGCCGGAAAGGGATCTAATAAGTCGAGGCACAAGACCACAAAGGACAAATAGTCGTACCGAAACAAAATGTTGTGCTTGTTGGGCGTGCACACGTCGTCGAAGTCTTGCACGATGGGCTTCGTCCAGAGCTCGAGCGGCCGCTCCGGTGGAACTACAGGAGCTGTTTCGGTCACGTAGCGCAACTTCCATTTTCCTCCCGGTTTGCTTTGTGTTGTCCGGCAGTCTGCTACGAACGTGTATCCGTTCTATGTCGAAAACTCACATCAGCAAAGCAGGTGATGTCTTTTTCGGAGCAGTGCATGTACCTTATTGGGCAGGTAAGTCCTTGGACGCAGGATGTAGAATACCAATGGAATCTCTTGACCGGTATCATTATCTATGACCCGTAGACAGGCTGTGGACTGCAGGTATTCTGGAACGTATATGCTGGCAGACATAAATGTAGGCTGTGTGAATCGGACGACGTTCCTATGTGTTTCTATCTGGTTAGCGCAAGGAGGTGGCTCGTATTCTTTCGTAATCGACTCACTTGACAAAGAGAAACCACGAGTTTGCAGGTTGGGCCGTAAAAGTTTCGTCGATATCGCGGACATGGAGGTCGAGCTTTTCGGCCATATACTTGCCCTCCTCCTCCAGAAGGAACTCATCGCGAGCCCAAATAGAGAGACTGTATGAGGTTGGACAATTTATGATGAACCGGTACGCCTGGTTTCTGATGACCGGGTAATAGGATCAGTTGGCAACTCATCCTCTTCAGCACAACCTCCCCAAGCATGACCCACCCTGCCGGTATCCTCAGGTAGCTCGTCAGCGCCGCGTTCGTCGCCATCCGAAGCACGCAGTTGCGTTCTCCCTGCCCTTTCCAGTCGTACTCTTCCACCAACACAGAAGATATTTGAACGGTCGTATCCCCTTTCACGCGTCCATAAGTAGAAAGAGACACGAATACAGGAAGGTGCTTTGTCGGATCGGTAAGGTCTGTAAGAAGTTCCCGAGTCTGGTAAGAGTTCTGATCTCCTCAATCTGAGACAAACGGAAGCACTCACAAATAACTTGAGGGATTCGGAGAAAGTCGTTCCCTTTGATGGGATCGGGGATATTTGTGATAGATTTCACAAACTTGAATGCGTTCTGATTATGATACACGGTGATGAAGCTGGAACAAGCGCCCGTTTTATCAGTTCAGATGTTCGCCCGTGCTGTCAAAGGAGCAATCGCTTACCGGAAAGTCCTAGAAAACTCATTGAATGGCATCCAGTAGTCGGTCGCCTCAGAAGCCGCTTCCGATGCTTCCTCTAGGATTTTGGTATTTGCCTTCCCATCTCCCGGTTTTCGAGTACGGTAACTGCGAAGGCACGCCTGGCGTTAGCCTTTGTAAGTGAAGAGCAGGCATGGCCAAGCTTACCCGCAGCTAAGGTAGCTTCTCAGTCTGATGAGACGCTGCGATCCTCCGTGCGGATTGGAACTACCCCCAGAATCCCGAATGTCCATCACTCGGAAGGGACATGACATGTTGACCAAGTCCAGCTTCTCCGGACTGTCTTCCCCTTCCCGCCACGCCAGAACGACGACGTAGGAGCTACTCTTCGCAGCGGTGGTCATGGCCGAGAGACCTCCGCCCGCTCCCGCGCGCGTGCTCTGGGCAGAGGTCATGTTCGAGCGATCGCCCTGACTGGTGTTGCCGCCTTTCGACTGCTGGTTGGGTCCGCTCTGGGACACGCTCGTCCGCGACGATGCACCGGGTGCCGGAGCGAGCGCACCTCCGGCGGGAAACGCTCGAAGGTTGAGACTGGCCACGACGTTCCAGATCTGGGGTCCCGGTTTCCCGTCCACGATCAACTTCTCAGGGAGCCAGCCCTTGAGCGTGTGAAAAACGTCGAAATCGCCGGACTCGCATGCAGAGTCCACGTCCTTGTAGCTGCATCAAGTATGAGAACTTGAATAAACGTGAGATTTCAGATTGCTCGAATTTTGCCTTACCTGGAAGCCACAACCTTGAGCAAGGCTTTGGTCAGAAGCAGAGACCAAATCTCATGAGCGACGGGACTGGCAATCAAAAGCGGTTTCCCTTCTGCATCGATAGGTATGCGATCGTCTACAGTGACCTTACGCCAAGCGCCGAGCCAGAAGAGCTTGATGATGTACTTTCCCGACAGGTTGTACGTCGGCAGACCGTCCTTTGCTTTCGGGTAGATATGATCCCAAGGCGAGAAATCGTCGGGTACGATACCCGGGCTCGCGTTTGCCTGTCCGGCGGCACGAGCCTGCTTTGTCTGATCGTACAGGAAATGAAGGGTGCAGAGGATGGTGCGCATGAGCTCGGATGGCAGGAGGTGTTTGTTGGTCTGGAAGAGCTTTGAGGTCCCGCTCAGAAGCTCTTGATCGCTGGTTTCCTCCTCCACAAACTTGGGTAATTGCATGGATGCTTCCTCATCCTGTGCTTTGGGTCCTTCCGAGGCCGTCTGCGGTTTGGAGAAAGGCTCAACCCTATGCTTTTCGTCCGGTGATGCAAGAGCTGAGGTGGCAGCGATAGATGTGCTAGCTATCGGTCCCCCGCCATCCGCTTCGTCCCGCGCCTCTCCGTGCATGACAGGAAGTCCAGCGTGATCTCCCACATCGGCAGAATCGGTCGGGACTTCAGGCAGTGCGCCGACATTAGGGGACCCGTCCACCGTTGAAGGTTTCGACATGTAGGAAAGCCCGGGAGACATGTAAAGTGGCCCGAACCCCATAGATCCTGCGCTGGACGGGGTACTGCTATGGAACATGTCGTCTTCCAGATGCAGTGGTTGTATGCAGATAGGGGTCTGTCCTTCCGGAGCCATCTCAGACGGTCGCTTATGGGAGTCCACCAATCCCCTCAAAGATCTCGGCAGCCAGACCAGTCCCTCCGGATCCTCGAAGACATGCTTTCCGGCCCACTTTTCAGCCGCGACTTCGGCGTCGGACCATTCCGGCCATATGACAACGGGTGCATCCTGAGCCTCTTCGATGAGTGCAGAGCTGGCACCTCCTCCCGTTCCACCGCCTGCCGCTTGGGGACCCCCAGAGTTGGCCTGCTGTCCACCTCCTGCGGACGAGGTGCGCTTCTTGGCGTTGCCGGACTTTGCAAGTCGATCCTTCGAACTGGATCCCGCTTTCTTCATGTGTCTTTACAGGTAGGTTGGTTCACGACGAGGTGGACTGCATCAGAGAGCGAGGAGCGCGAGGTAAGAAGCTGTCAGCTTTGCTGATGTAAGCAACCGCTGCCGCACGGCGTCGTGGTTTCGCGGCCAGTTCACCCAAATCGGCCAGGATCTACGTTTTCTTTCACGACTGCAATAGAGACGAGGGGCTGTATTTTGGAAGGATGTGATGGGCTTCCTCTCTGGGACAAGTGGACTTGTTCGGGCTGCAGTCTGCAGCGGGCATATCCCACAGGGTTCAACTTCGCTTTGCGCCCGGTACACACCTGAACGGCAACTGTACACAGCCTTTTATCAAAGTGGAGCAGAATGTATGTATTTTCAAAAGACGAAGGTGATATGTACAGTGTGTACGAGATCGCCGGCAAGTTCCTCAACGAGTCTTTGCCGCCACGCACTCTCGGACAATCTCACATCGACGGGCGAGGACGGCCATCAGCTGGATCGCCTCCTCGTCGGCGAGGGCCAGCACGCGCTCACGGAATGCTTCGTTGTCGCGCTCAAGCGCCTGTGCGGATTCAGATGCGAGGGGGGAAGGAGGTTGAGATTCTGGCTGCGCGGAGCGAGCACGTTTCGTCGTGCATGAACCGTGGATGGAAGCCTCGCTGCGAGCACGCTTGCGAGGGACGGTCGTGGTGATAGCAGTACTCGGGCTACTCCCAGAGACCGCCTGCTGCAGTATCGCTGGGTCGTCCACCCGAGCTTGAACAGACACGGCCGCTTGTGGCTGAAGCTGCTGAGGAGACGCAGGTGGCGGGGGACAGGACCCGTGAGGAGTGCCGGCAGATGCAAAGGACGTGCTTGCGCCTTCTGGCGTGCCGGTGCTCTCCCTTCGCTTCGCACGATCGATGATCTTGACAGGTCGCATCTTCCCGTTCGTTTTGAGGTAAAGACCGCAGGCATTGCAGATGGGTTGGCCGCCCTCGGGGGTGCGACGCCAGAGTGGCGTGTCAGAGGTCCCGCAGTTGACGCATACGTTGGTCGTGAGACGAGCGGACTTGACACGTGGTTGAGTGGGAGATTGGCTTTCCGTTTTGACGTGGGCAACGAGAGACACTTGCTCCTTGGAGCGCTGTATCTGCTGCTGGTGGTGGTGGTGCAGGGCCATAGCGATTGCTGCCTGTTGCGCAGGGTCGAGGAGGAATCCTTCGTTGCTCGCCGGAGCTGCTGGAGCCTCCAAAACCTCGGTGGGAACCATGTATCCGGTAGGTTCATCGCCTTGGGCACAGGGCGAGGGCGAAGATATCCTCGCGCGGGCTTTGTCCGATTCGCTCTGCTGGTGGTTTGAGAACCAGTTCAAGTCGTCCACTTCTGCGGCGTCTCGCGCTTCGAAGAGAAGGGTGTCCGAAAGAGGAGGAGTGAGATACACATCCAGGGCATCATCATCCGAGGATGGGCATGGTGACGCCGGGGACAGGGAACGAGGATCAGAGATCGATGACGTAGCAAAGAGCGAGAGTGGTGGTGCATTGTAGTCTGGAAGAGGAAATGCTCATGAGCCAACGAGAAACCGCCGGATCGTGGAAGCGAAGCCAAAACTCACCAGTGGAATGCGTGTGATGCGCGAGCAGCCAAGGGTCGTCGTTAGCGAAGAGCGAGCAATCCTGGAAAAGTGCAAGAGTGTCACTTGCGGAGGTGGACATGGTCATGGGGATATGGGCTGTGGGGGGGAGGGGGTATTTGGTTGTGATGATGGAGAAACGGGAACGAGGTGCGGCGCCCGAGCACTCCGAACCTTTTAAAGCGATTCGTATACAGGATGCCTGCTGCTGCGGTGGGGGAGGGAGGGTCCCCTTCGTGCCCCCGTGGAAGGGGTGGGACCTTTCTTCACGAGCCAAGCGTGAGAGCGTCGGTCGACCCTTCACAAAATGGGGCATCTGAGCCACTCTCTCGCGTTTTCCCGCCGCGCGCACACACGAGCAAAAGAGACCGAGAGATAAGAGACTGCCCATGAGAGATCAGAGATTCTCGTGTCACCCCACAGCGATCTAATTAAACGCGCCCATGTGAACGCTCCGCTTCCCCGCCGCCGCCCTGGGTCCTCCTGCAGGACCTGCACCGCACCCATCACTTGAAATCCTCCATCTCAAGCAGTCAGATACCCATCGGACTCTCCCATGCCTTGCCCCACCCATGTATCATATCATATGAGAACGGGGACCCGCAGGACCCCTGCATCGTCAACCATGGGAGTGCAAGCGCAGCCGAATGCCTTCTCCACGCATCATCCATTCAGTAGGGTTTTTTTGGACAGCTTGGCAAGCCAAGGTTTTTTTCCCTTCCCTTTTCCCCCTTTGGTTTGGGAAAGAGAGCAGCGAATGATGACTCGGATGACATCCGCTCACGAATCATTGGTTACCGAGAGACCGGGAAACCTTGCACTATCTTTCCCCTTCTCCAAGGTGAGTCATCATCTCGACCTTTCTCCTTTCCCCACCACACCGCACTGCACCCACACACCACACATTGTCGTCCGCGGCTCGACCATAGCTCACCGTACGCGTTGCTTGCTGTGCGGCAGCTACCGCCACCCGCCGAAAATGCTAAAATGTACATTTACACGTACGTCGACACCTTCATGCCGTTCATCCCGCAGCAGTCTCGAATCTCGAATCAACGGCCATTCGGGCTTACTGGTAGCATGCCGCCGCCATTACACCACTCCCGCTGTCTGCAGGATATGGGTCCCCTGCGAGCAAAGAATGAGGGTCTCGCCGTATGCACATGCCCTCCACGGGAAGCTCGTGGATCGCATGGCTTGTACGGGAGGCGCAACCACCGCCTTACGGACTTTGCCTGCGTATGATTCGCCTGCGTAGCATTCGCCGAAAAAAGTGGAAGGAGAAGTACCAATGCCAAGCCTTTTTGGAGGAATGAACGCGCATGAGATTCGCAACCTCGGTACACTTGTTTACATCGATGTCCGTCGTTCGAGCGCACCCGAGAAACACGTTTGTAATATCGATGCTTCAGGTGATGGGATTCGATGGATGGGACTGCGATCATCACGCCCCCGGTTCATTCCCACGTGGACTTTGAAGCTTCTGAAGGGACTCGGCGATCCCTCGCAAGGCGCCGCGTAAACCCAATACAGGTTGCTCATGTCGTAGAGCGAGGATGAGTTGGTTTCGTGTGAAGCTCGTCGGAGGACCCTGCAGTCCTTGAGCGAGCCGGTCTCGTCACTTTTGCCCTCCGTCATGGAGCATGCCATCAACCTTACCGCAAACCCTCGTTGCATACACGTACGGCCGCAGCTTCGCTGACTGTCCCATTCGCAGTCACTCCTTCGCGGAAGACAGTCTCCATACCGCGGAGAGGATGGAGACGTGGTTACTGTCCCTCCATCCTGCAAACCATGGTGGTGGCATCTTGGGCACGGAGGCCCGCAGGCTGGCCTTGTGTGCACCACGCCACACGCAGTAGAGCAGAAGTCCTCGAACTTGAACTCAGAGAGGTTTGCTGGCGCACGCGAAACTCGGAGGATATTTTGTGCTATTTTATGTACAGGCAACTCGCTGGGGATGCCCTCCGTCGAATGAGCTCTGCGGTTCCATCCTCACGTCCAGGATCATCCCAAGAAGTTAACCACAAAGCCAAACAGAACAATGCTGGCGAAGGCGAAATCGGCGAAAGCCCGCTCGGGCGAGATCTTCATCTCGGCTGCGTTCTGCGGATTTATCTGAATCCGCAGGTTGGCTGAGAGTTGGCAGGAGTCAGCTTTGACGTCAGAAACACAAGCCCAGCAGCTGGCATGGCAAGATCGTGAAAGGTGGAGGGTACGCACCCGCAAGCACGAAGGATCCCACACTTGCTCCAAAGCCGGACAGGAACGAGTTGTAAGGAAACGTGCCGACGAGGACAACGTAGACGAACTGGATGATGCCCGTTAGCATGACAAAGAACAGATACGAGTCGATGAGCTTGAGAGACTGTGGCGTGTTCGTTCGATAGGAGGACAGCAGGCGTTTGACGAGGTAAGCTTGCTCGGCGGCGGCGCTGCTGGCCGTGTTGGCGACCGCAGCGACTGTTTCCTTGCTGTTGGCTGTCGCCGCGGCGGCGGCAGAAGAGATGGAGGCCGCCGGGGAGGACGACGACGATGCAGATGAAGCCTGTTTCTTTGCCATGGCTGGGAAGATGTTTTGGTGGATGGGGCGAACGGAGCGTCAAGATGATCTCTTCTGGCGAGGAGGAAGCAAAGTCCCAGAAAACGTGTTGACCATTTGTTCCATTCCCATCAGCACAGACGAGGCCCAACCTTCGGCGACCCCCCACCTCCTTGCGGGTCCCAAGAAGACTGCTCCTGCTGCTGCAAATGAAGTCAAACCCATCAACGGTGCTGTCCCGCACATGGATGTCACCTTCGATCGTACGCGGGCGATTTCGGCAACCAGCAACCCTCACGCCATGCTCCTCGACCCCGTCGGAGTAACGAAACCCTTGCGAAACGCTTACCCGCGGTCCAAAAGGCGGCGACGTAGTGAAGGGAGTCAGGAGAAACCTTCCGACGATCCACACTCGAGCTCCTCGCCCTCGCAACACAAGAGAACCAGGACGACGGATCTGCTGGTCCTTCGCCAACCACCGGTTTGCGAAGCCGAGATGATGGAAAGCCTCAAAGATGCCATGGAAGACTTGCGCGTAATTCCTCAATGTGTGTCATGCGTGTCTTGTTTCCAAGAAGTAGACGTCTGTGCGCCCCCCATCGCCGTCTCAGCGTGCTTTAGAGGTTTCATGGAAGACTACCCTCTGAAGGCCGACCTTGCCGGGTCCTTGTCATCTGAAGATGCAGATGACAATGCTTCCGAATCAAGCCGCAGTCAAGAGGGCAAAAGCGATTCAAGCGCGCTTTGGAGAGTGCGTAAGCCTCCTGCCATCTTCGAGCTGCCTCCCCTCCCTGAGGAAAACGGTGGCAAAATCGACGACGACGAAGAAGACGACGAGGAACGATACGAGTCCTCCTTGAACTCGGACACACCGTCGACTCCACCTGTGCGGCAACGTCGTGCAGCTTCTGGGCACATCTTCAATCCGATGTACCATTCCTCATCCAAAGCTGCCAGCGCGACGAGGGCCCGCGAGGCGCGCTATCGGGCTGCTCTAGCAGCGGACGACCAGGGCAATGATGCCGATTGCGAGGAGGAAGGAGACCGAGCGCGCAGTCATTTTGTCAGAGAGACAGACAATCTTTCAAGAAGAATGCTTCTTTGAGATGACAAGGTGCAGCCGTCTCGTCTCGAATCGAACGGCCAATCCTTGCGTTTTTAACTCTACTGAGTTTACAAACTAACCGATCAGAAACGGTTGCTGCCTCTTTCCGCGAACCGTACCGGTGTCGATGGGTTCGGCCATATCCCTGCTGCCGATGTTTCGAAACTAGATGCACCTAAAGCTAGCTCACGCCCGATCGAGGAGAAACGATCCTACGACCTGCTCGTATGGCTGGGACAGTGTTTATCGGCAGGCAGGGTCTCTCCCCCCTCCCCCGCCCCGCCCCCCGCGTCGCGATCATGATGGACGGTGATGGCGGGGTAGAGATTCGCAGTGGTGATGCGGATATGAAGTAGGGTTTTGGAGTTAGCTCGATAGAAGCAATTTCTCGGAGCTACGGCGCCCGCCGTGCCGCCCCTGTCAATCGAGTGGGCGGCAGGTTGGCCCTCTTGTCTCTCCCTTTTTCGCGTCGAAGTTCCACCACTTTGGTCCTGTAGGGGATTCCCAATTACCGACTTCCCCCTTTTTCGTTTCATCTGCGGGCTTTACGAACAGTACGATTCCTGAACCGCACAGCCGCTCTCTCTCTCCCTTCGCCCTCGTCTCACTTCTTCACACCCTTCACACTCACACTTGCCCTCTCCCGCATACAAGCTTGTACTCTCTCGCGTTACTGGTGCCCTCGTTTCTTCACACCTTCCTGTACATACTTTCAACGCGGGATAGGTAGAAACATGAGCGATCCATACTACCGCGATGACCGAAACAGGAAGCAACCGCAGTACGCACAAGAGTACAGGCATTCAGCGTACTCCTCCGTAGCGCCACCATTCCAACAACAACGCCAGCAACAGCAGCAATATGCGACGCAGCTGGATTTCCGTCCGGACTCGGTGTTTCCTCGCGCCATGCAACCCCAATTCGCTCAGGTTCAACAATACTACGTTCCGCCTCCAACGCTGAACGTTGCGCAGACTGCCGCGCCTCCTTCCTCTACTAGCGGGACCGGTCCTCCGAGGGGAGAGAGGACGGGAGGAGGAGGAGGAGGAGATGGTCCTACTGGTCAGCAATATCACCGAAGTGATACGCTAGACATGTATCAGGATCAGAGCTTCTACGCGAGCACTTACGCGGCTCCAGCGCAGGCTCCAGAACCGTCCTTTTTCAGCGAGTACTCTCCTTCCGCGGCCCTCTTGCAGCCGCAGCAAGGCTACTATCCTCCTCAGTATCCGCAAGAGCAGTACATGCCCCCGCCAGCCGCTCCGGCAGCTTATGGCAACGCCACTCCTCGCCAGGTGGGGCCCCCTGGTATGGCCAAGAAGAGCGGCGGAGGAGGAGGAGGAGGAAGAGGAGCGGCGGTAGTTCCCGTCACCGTAGTCACTGGGAAGGATCTCGCCGGAAAAGGCAAGGTCGGTGTGGGCGCAGGCGCTTTCCGTCCCAAACGTCGCTGCTGCTGCTGCATCCCTCGCAGCCGTCGAGGGAAATTCGGATGCGGTTTCGGCATCCTCTTCGTTCTCGTCGCCATGGGCCTCATCGCCTTCTTCTTCATCCCGCGATTCCCGTCCGTGACGGTCAAGTCCTTCCGCATCAGCAGCGGCTCCATGTCCGGAATCACCCTCCAGCTCCCGTCAGCCACCAACAACCAGACCTTCTCGGCCTCCCTCCCCGTGACCATGAAGGTCGTGGCCACGTCCACGAACCCCTACCCCATCCACGTCGACATGCTGCAGGTCAAGGCGGTCGTCAACACCCCCACCAACAACGCCGAACCCATCGGGACCGGTCAGGAGGGACAGCTCATCTTCGCACCCAAGGCGACCACCCAGTTCGGACTCAACTTCACCATCCAGTTCACCCAGGTCGGAGGCATCGCTTCCCTGATCCAGGACCCGGCCCTCAACCAGTTCCTGGCCTCCTGCAACATCTCGTCCCCGTTCTCCACCGCCCCCGTCGTCCTGGGCGTCCCGACCCAGATCGACTACGAGACGGCCGTGTCGGTCATCCCGCTAAACAAAGTGGGGATCGTGCCCAGACTGGCGGGAACCTTCACCTTCCCGTGTCCCTTCTCGGGAACCCTGCTCAGGTCCATGCAGGACCTGGCGGGTGGATTGAAGAACGGGACGCTGTCCATCCCGAAGGCCATCACCCAGGCCGAGACCATCCTGGCAGGGACGAGCGTGGGTCAGTCGTTGCTGAACGGATCCGGAGGCGATCTGGCAAACGCTTTGAAGTCCTTCGGCCTTTGAACCCCATGTGTGATTCCATCCCAGAGTGCCGCTCGTTCCTAGTAGACGACGGGTTTTCTACCTATAGTTCACAGTTGCTCATCTGCCTCCCTGCCCTTGTACATAGCCTCCTGTTTCATATAAAGACATCAACATAGAACAGAGTCTTCTTTCGAGATGCCATGGTCAAGTTGGTGATAAAATTTAGGTCCATCTTTAGGAGGGATACAGTGGGGGAACGGAAGGTATGTTTTTGTGGTTTTTCTAAAGGATGAGCGCAACTCTCTAGAGCTTTCTTCATGGTTTGATGCCGAGTCTCTCCATCTACACAGGGCGCCAAGGGAACAATGAATAAGCCAGGATCCAAAGTCTGCATCCATGCCAGTGAGTCTTGCTCACCTGTTTCCTTATCGCGTCCAGCTCTTCCTTGATCGCTGCCTCCCCTTCCGCCTTCTTGATCTGCGTCAGCTCGACCTTCTCTCCGGCTTGGATCTTTGCTTTGATGTCGGTGATCTGCTTGAGCTTCTTTGTGACAGTCTTGTGCTTCTTCTCGAGATCGAGGACAGCTTGCGGAGATGTCAACGGGGCTACGGGTGCCGGGGGAGGTGGTGTCTCGACAGCAGCAGGCGATGCTGCGCCGTCGTCCTACACGAGCAGGGACAAGGGAGAAGTGATTTGGTGAGCAAGTCGAGAGAATCAGCAGTTCTGCCGGTATATATACGACAAATGTGCGTACCCGCTTTTTCGCCTCTCGCTTCTTCTTGTTCTTTGCTGCGGCTTTGGAGAGGTTCTTGTCATCGGCGCCGGTAGGCGCCAGACCTGGGATGCCTGCCGCACCAGGAATGCCATTCCGTCCGGGACCTTGCTGAGCGTCGTAAGTGCGGTCCGTGAAGACGGAGGGCGTGACGGAACCGCGGGCGCCGGGGGGTCGGTAGACGCCCATGGGCTTCGCTGGGGCAGCGGGGGCAGTCAAGCTGGACTGCGGGGGTGGGGACAGGGACCGGATTTCTGGCCACTGCGCCGCAGGCGTGGTTCTCCATCCGACCTGGTACATCTCCTTGACATCCACAGAGTGGACGAGGACGCCCGTATAATGCCACAACTTGATCCCGTTGTCCACTTTGAGGCGCTTGTACAGGGTTGCAGTCATGATATGCTTGCCATCGGGGCACCAGTCGGAGCTCGACGAGTTAGAGGCGTGGACGGTGGCAAGCTTCTTGAAAGTCTGACGATCCCATATATCCATGTCACCCGCCAAGTTTCCGAATCCGCCGATGAATAGGAGCCGGCCATGAGCGTTGAACTTCACCGTGTTCCGCGCCGCGCTTCCGAAGTCCATCAAAACGTTTGCACGGTGGTCGAAAAGTGTGGCTTTTGCTGGCATCGACCCGTATACGACCACAAACTCCTTGGCATTGGGGCTCCAGGTTACATCGTGGATGGGTCCAGGCTTGTCTACAAGGGGAAGAAAGAAGTTCAGCAATCCGAAGACACATACGAGAAGATCAATGAAACGGCTGCTCACCTAGCTCAACCCGGCACTCAAAGTTGCCTGAGGTCGCGAGATAGTAAAGAGCGGTCTCTCCATAGTAAGATTGACCGGTCTTGTCAACGTCCGTGTGAGTGAACACAAGGACGTTGGTGCCCAGCTTGTTCCAGTTGAACTGCACGCTATCGGCGCGGTAGAAGGACTTGGTCACGAGCGCCTTGGTGAAGTTGCCGATCTCGTAGATACGCACGACGGCAGGCTGGCCCTTCTTCTCAGGGACAAATGCCACAACGGTAGACTGCTTTCCAGGGGACAGAGAGAACTGGGAAACGCCATCGAGCTTCAAGCGTGTGTACACGCCCTTTCCAATCTCCTTCGAGTTGTAGAACTGGACCTCGTTCGTGACGAGTCGCGCGAAGAACAGCTCCTCATCTGCCCAGTCAACGTTCCATCCATTTTGGTTCTTTTGCGTGAAGGAGGTGAGCTGTTCGCCGCTGACAACATCCCAGATGATGAGGTTTTTATGAGGGTTCGTCTCCGAGTCCTCTTTCTTGACCAGGCGCTCCCAGGTAGAGAGGAAGTTGCCCTTGGGGGAAAACGCAATCTCGATGACACCCTTCTTCACGATTTCCTGGACCAGCTGTTGCGTTGATGCATCATAGACCTTTACTCGATCGGGCAGCACCCAGGCCAGGAAGCGACCTTCTGGGCTGTACTCAAAAATGCGAATCTCTTCCGTGCTAAAGCGTGTCATCGCATCAGCTCTGCAATCGTCCGGCAAAGCTTCCTCAAAGTCACTGACCTTGAAAAGCCGTCGATCAGGCCGTTCTGCGGTGGCCCTGTTGCGACGTGAAGCCCGTCATTGCTGCGATCTGCATGACCCAACCAGAACGTGAGAAACAGGCTAGCAAGGAGGCACCTCTGATGTAGGCAAGACGAGTAAGGAGGGTAGCGACTACGTACACGCAAACTGAGGGACCAGGCTTGGGGAAGTCATTGTGGGTGGTCCAGGGATCGGAAGGGTTGAGTTTGAGTGAGCCGAGACCGACGAAAGCTGATAGATAGGGAAGTGGCTGCACTGATATCTATGCTTGAACCTTCTCAATCCAATGGAAGCAGCAGAAGGGCCTGGCTGCGAGGGTCGGAACGGGGTAGCAGGTATGGCGATCGGCAATTGCGGGATCTGAGCACTATTAACTAGTGAGTGCCAGCTCCCAAAAAGTCGGTCCTCATTAACCTGTTACACAAAAAGCCACAGTGCTGCACATCCATCATACGGTGCTGGTAACCCTCTGCGGCCTTTCCATGCCCCTTCCTCAAGTACTGCCCATCCCCATCCGATGGAAAGATAGAAGATGAATGCAGCCACCGAAGCTGATGTCTATGCATCGGTTCCATTCTGGAATGTTATTGAACATCCTTCTACGTCCCGTCTAATCTGACCCCTTCGAACATTCGCCCTTTCCCTCTCACACGAAGGGTGTGTTGTTGCTCTTTTTGAGCAGATCAACAAGACCTTCGGGCAGTTGTGGCTTTCCGTCGACGGCCAGGTACCTGAACGGCAGCTCGGCCGTCTCCCTCCTCCCGAGCCTGATCTCTGGCCGGTCCACGTACTGAAGCTGGTCCAATGGCGTTCGGTTCTCGATGACGTGCTTGGCGACGATGACAGCCGTGTCCGTGGTCATCTGCACGGGTCCGAGGTGTCGCCGGGCGTACCCTAGTTTGCGAAGCTCCTTTGTCCGGTCCTGCGGTGGGTCGTCACCCTACGAGCGGGTCGTGAGAAGGGGACGCTTTACGACAGGTGGAAACACCGAGCACCGCCATTCAAACGATCCGTACCAGGATGCCCCCAAAGAGAAGCCATTCGTAAGTGTCTCCATCGCTCGGCGTCAGGGCCTCCGGTGCGGAAGGGTCCAAGAGAATGACCTTGGAGAACTCGACCTCCTCGAGCTCCTGTACCGCCTTTGTCGTGCTGATGATGCCGGAGCCTTCGGCGATTCGCCCGGGAAGACGTGTGATGAGTTCCGGATCGACGTGTGTCAAGTATAAGCGGTCCCGGCCGACCCGTTTGACTACATTGGCGTATTCGAGCTTCAAGGCGGAAAGAGTGTGAGCTTCTCTTCCGCGACGAAATGCTGACAATGTCGCGGAACCATTTACCTCTGACCATTCATCGAGGTCAGGCTCCATGTGCTCAACAATGTACTTGAAGACCCTTTCGCTGCTCATGGTTGCTGTGGTTTGTGTCGTGTGGAAAGTTGGCTCACGAAGAGGAAGAAAACAGAACCGTGAGGACACAGTGCGAGGAGTCCGGTTCCTTCGGACCCCCCGC
>JADGJA010000226.1:0-29165 GCA_027596035.1 Thoreauomyces humboldtii
CTCCCCCACAGTCTAGATCCCGTGATCCTCCACACGGTCCTCGATCGTCAACTGACGTCCATCATCTTCGCCCACAAGTCACCGGTGGTTCTCACGGGAGACGACAACGGGTCCGTCAACGTGTACAAGCTCAAGAAGCTCAACGGAGGAGGGGCCGGTGTCGCTTCCGCGGCGACCGAAGGCGCGGTCGTGCCGGGGAGCGAGGCGGATGCGGAAGCCCAAGCCAACGTGCTCAAGGAGGTGATCATGGCCAAGAGGGGAGGGGGTGGACAGAACGGGAGGGAGTGAGATGTCGCGGACTGTGTGGGTGAGTCCTTTTTTTTGTACATATGATATCAGAAAGTCATTTTTTTTTGGGAAGAAGGTTTTGCTAGGAGCTCTACGAAATGCTACTCGCTACAAACCAGCTGACTGGGATTACATGCTATATGGTTGGAAAGCTCGCCCTGAGCAATCCCATGCGTTGCAGATTGGTCAGCTTTATTTCTTGAAGGCATAACCAAGGTCCTGTGAAATCGAGAAGAGTTTCAGACGCAGGATCGACGAGGGTCAACTCCAGATGCTAAAGTCTAAACCCACCTTGAGTGCTCCCTGGATAGCAGCAAGGGTCTTGTCGAGATGGTGGTTGTCAGCATCGTTTGTTGCGCTGACATTCATCTGCGGAAGACGATACGCAGGGTGAGGAATTGGGGAAATCACTGGTTCGCGTTGCAGATGATATCGGTAAAACTTACGTGGCCGATACGGAAGTACCTGGGTCCGTGTTCAGGGTGCAATCCACCGGCGATCACGATTCCGGCCGCTCCGACCTTCTGGAGGAACTCGGGTCCGTTGATGCCCTCTGGGTAGTAGACTGCGCTGAGCGTGTTGGCGGCGACGTTGCGGTTGACGGGGACCTACAGCGAACCGAAAGAGCCATTAGCTACTCCGATCGTAGAGAGGATGGCAGGATCGGAGGTTGGAGTGCAAGCTCCGTACCAGCTTGAGGCCCCAGCTCTCGACGGCGTCCTTGACCTTCTTGGACGCCTCACGGTGCTTGGCATAACGTGAGTCCATGCCCTGGTCCGCAAGCTGCTGCAAGCTCGTCTGCAGGGCCAGAACGCCTTGCACGGCAGGGGTGGCAAAATACGATGGCTTCCTCGCCTCGTAGGCCTTCATGATGGGGAGCCACTTCTTGAAGGATCCAAAGTAGATGGAGGGAGCGGCCTTGCGGTTGGCGGCGACCTCCAGCGCGCGCTTGCTGACGACCATGACGGCGAGACCGGGGGGCGTACCGAGAGCCTTCTGACTGGCGGTCATGACAACGTCGATGCCCCAAGCCTCCTGACGGATCTCCTCTGCTCCGACCGAGCATACGCCGTCCACGGCGATGAGAGTGTCGGGAGACTTTGCCTTGACGAGCTTGGCGATGGCTTCGATGTCGACCAGCACCGACGTGGAGGTGTCGACGTGGGTGAGGGTGATCATCTTGTACTCCTTCTCCGAAAGAGCAGTTTCGATCTGCTCGACGGTCGGACGGTCCCCGAAGGCGGCCCGGACGTGCGTGACGTTGGCTCCGTACACTCCCAAGCTGCAACCAGTTCCGTAAGCTTCGTGAGTCGAGATCTTCGTCTCCATGATCGAGCAAGGCTTCCAACGCACCATTCTCCGAACCAGTCTCCGAATACACCGGTGTTGACCACGAGCACGTTCTCCCCTGGCTCCACCAGGTTCGCAGCGGTCATGTCCCAAGTGAGTGTTCCGGACCCAGCTACGATGAAGGGTTGACCAGTCTGCGGCGATGACATCAAACGTCCACGATGAGTTGTCGAATCCAAAGCACTTTAAGATCGATGCAAGCCCGTTCATACCGGCGCCTGGAAGACGGTTCGTGCAAGCTCGATGGCGCTGCCAAACTTTTCGATGAAGACGGGCGAGACGTGCGAAGTGGCGGGAGTGGACATGGCGTTGAGGACATCGTTGTCGAACTCGACCGGACCTGCGAGAGGCTTCAAGATCAGTGATCCCGTCGCATCTTGGGGGTACTCCACGTCGCTTGGTCGTGGGTGGGGGGTATTGACCTTACCGGGAATCATGCAGAGCTTGTGAGGGGCGGCCATTGTAGCGGGCGAAAAGGAGAAGAACCGGGAAGAGGAGATGAGAGTGAGACGCAGATGATGGATGCTTGGTCCTTGGTTGGTATGCCTGAGAATAGACGTTCCTAGTCTCAACATGTGCTTGCGAGAATGTGGATGCCGGACGATCTCGGGGGGGAACGCCTCTGTATACCAGTCAGTCATTGAGCCGAGTGTGCACTTTCGATAGCACGCAGCGAGGAGGTTAGGGGTAGGTAGGTACAAGCTCTCGTACGGTCACTCAACCGCAACAATAGAGCCGACGATCTTCAAACCCTCAACCACCTTCATCTCGGAAGCCGTGGAAACCGCTGCCATACTTCATTGCCCCGTTCGCATCCTCAAGCTCCGCCTCGAGTAACACCGGAAACTACTTACGCCATAAATGTCCGACGATCGCAAAGCCAAGATGGAGGCTCTGGCTGCGAAGCGAAAGGCGGAACCCGAGAAGGGTTCCGACAAAGATGAAAGGTATTCCCAAGCATCCCGATAGGACCCTGGACAAAGTCGAATCTCGTCAATCCTCGTCGGCCTCTTGTATAACCTGAACTCCTCACTTGCCATCAGTCCTCCACCCGCGAAACCAAAGTCACGAGGCACCGCAACACCAAAGAAGCGCGCTCCCCCGCCACCACCCTCCCACGATGAAGAATCCGAGGAGGAAGAGGACGACGAGGAGGACGACGACAGCGGTGACGAGGAGGTGGTCAGCGCGTCCAAGCGGAAAGCGAGTTCGACCCGCACCAGCACCAGCAGCAGCAAGCGGAAGGGGGAGTCGTCGGTGAAGAAGCAGAAGACGAAGGGAAGCGATGATGATGACAGCGATGCAGGCGGAAACGAGGACGATGACCTTGGTATGTTCCCAACAAAGAAACCGTCCCATGGTCTGATGACACGGAAAACACAGCAACTCATTTCTGTTTTTTCGATCAGGCGAGGACGTGGACTTCCTCGACACGAGCAACATCATTTCGAGCGGTCGTCGTTCCACTCGCGGAAAGAGGATCGACTACAAGCAGTTCGGTCCCGATGGAGACGATGACGAGTAGCTCTTGCGCGCGTCCGCCCCGCAGCCTCTTTTTCCCGTCCTCCGTTTTTTGGGCTTGTCCTCTGATGGTTTTTTGTTTTGTTATCTTCAACGAAAGCGGATATGCACCGAGGAACGCTTTGGCGACATGAAGAATGGCACAAGTCGAAGTGACGATGTTGTCAGCGTGAAGATTTCCCTTCCTCAATGCAATCGTCTTCCATACGCCCCGGGCACACTCTCTTTCTCAATGTTATCCATTCCGTCACCGACGTTTGTTATCGACTGATGACGGTCAATTACTTCCGACAGGGCAGTTGGATCATTGTTTTTTAAAATTCTAATCTATCTAATCCTCACATGCAAGGCGGCCTCATCGGCGAGGTGTGGATACCTCAAGCCAGCAGCGACCACCCTAGCTTGCATGGCCGATGCACAGAGGTCGGGAAGGATTTCCCGAAGCCAGTGGAGGGGCGAAAGGGAGTTGAACGGGGCAGGGTCACATGGGGACACTGTCCGTGGGGACACTGTCCGTTTGTGGCTGCCGTCGATGTGGGCAGCGGCTCAGACCCGCTCACGCTTTCGGAGAGCGCGAAACGAGGTACCGTAAACGTCCTTTGTCGTGGACGAGCTGAGGAGGGATCGGTGACACTTTGCGTTGCCTTGTAATTCCTTTCATCGCATCTCGCTGTAAAGCTGGAATCCGAGGGCGAGTCCTCCAGCCAGGAACCCGGCTCGGATGGGTCCGAGAGTGATGCGGTTGGCAGGTGACGTTGCGGATCGGATGCCTTGAGCAAGGAGACGACGGGGGAGTGCGACGGTGCGGGCGAGCATGGGTGTGTACGAGGGGGCGGGATGCGAGTGTGGGAGTCGTCGGAAGTACGGGCTTATTTCTGAGATGTTCCCGGACAACCGCTCGCCATTTTGTACCCAGCCGTCCCTGCCTTCATCCCTTCCATCTCGTTCGGTCTGAAGAAGAAGAAGAAGAAAAAGAAAAGAGGGAGATCTGGGGGTCTTGGGCAGGCTGCTGCTAACCCGCGGTCTAATCTGATTTCGATAGAGGTGCCATCGATGAGGTTTGGGACCCGTCCTCTCGCTCTCTGAGGTGCCATCGACGAGGTGACTGGGATATCTCGTCCACACTTGGACAAGACAGTGGCGTCTGACGGGTTTCTGGTGTGAACCCCACTGGTTCGCTGATGGACTCGTGCAGCTGGGATGGAGATTCCTACAAGGGTTGCAGGAGCAGGAATCGGTTGGTCGGTTGCCTCAAAAAATTGCTCGACAGGGCCCCACCTTGAGGAAAATCAAAACTGAACGTAAACAAAAATGTAGATGGTCGATGCTGATGCCTCCCTGACTGTTATTACATGCTGCTCGATCCTACCAGGACTCGAACCTGGAATCTTGTGCTTCGTAGGCACACGCCTTAGCCATTGGGCCATAGGACCGGAATAAAGAAGACATATCATGCCGCGAGGCAGCATTGCCTATATACAATTGCAAAATACTTCCGGGTGCTCAGCGGTTTGCCCGCGAACATCCACATGTGCTTTCTATCGATAACGTTTTTGTTTCGTATCTGACGTGTAGGTGTGAGTATTAGCCACTGGGCCATAGCACTCTGGTAGTGCATGTTGTTAACACGCTCGAACCGATTCTACGTGATCGATCCAAAATGAACTATCCAGACGGTCTGAGGCTGTACAAGCGAACCCGGTCATTGAAGTAGTATATACCCATGAAGATCCTGGGACCAAGCAAACGTACCGATAGTGGCGTACAGATCCCGTCTTATCAACGATCTCGTCGTCAAGTTCGCAGCAGCGGTTCAGCGCCTTCGCCCGACGGTGAGTATCCGACAGCTATCAGCTGGGCGAGATACATGTTACCGAAATCAACCGAGAGCGTCGAAGGAGAGAGAGAGAGAGAGAGAGAGAGAGAGAGAGAGCGGTCGTCCTTTGTTCACTTGCTTCTTGCCCTTTCCTGGGTCGATCGTGGAGTGCGCCTCTTCCAATATCGCTGACCTTCTCCTGGACTTCGGGGTTTGAGATGGACCGACGTCCAACAAAGGATAATCATATCAAAGAAAGAGAAAGGAAAAACAGAAAACGGTGAAGATCGGGTTCATATACAAAGCGACCGGAGAGAGAGGAACGTTTGCGTAGCAGAGGAACGGGACAAAAAGCCCACCCTAATCTCTCATTGCTTTCTTCTCAAACCATCGTTGACCCTTCTCACGACCGACCCAACCTCGTCAACATGTCCTCCCTGATCCGATAGAACCTGTCCACGTCATCCTGCACCTTGTCGGTCCTCGTCCTCGTCTTGCCGTCTGCTCCCGATCCCAGATTCGACTGGGACCGGGATTGTGACTGTCGAAGACTCGGTGACGTTGACGTCGCCATCGACGAGCGTCGGTCGTCGCCCCCGCCGCCGTACGATCCATCGTCGATGATGGATGATGAGCGGTGGCTTGTCGAGTGGTAGGATGGAGATGGGGAGGAGGACGTGGGAGAGAGGGAGGACTGCGCGTGTGAACTGGTGGTTGGGTATGCATGGGGAGAAGAGTACGGGTTGGAGTAGGGAATGGGATTGGCGATGGGATTGATTCTTGAGGACGAAGATGATGAGCGATGCATGGATCTTGAAGGGTCTGGTTGTGAGGAGTGCGGGGAGGAGTGGTATCGATCTTGTTGTTGCCGATGGGAGTACGGTTGTGGGTATGGGTATGCGTCGTGAGTGGGGTTTGGATTTGGATCTGTTGAATGTCGGTCTTTTTGAGGTCTGCGATCGGTCGCAGGGTCGTGATTCAAAGAAGAAAGGGAACGAGGTCGGTCGACGGTTGATAATGGTGGTGGTAATGGCGGTGGTGGTGTTGGAGAGTAAACAACGTCAGCGCTGGCAGTGGGAGTAGGTGTGAATCCGCTGGAGATGTGTGCGGGATAGACGTACTTTGGAAGACTCTGCGCAGAGATCAGGTAGGAGGGTCAAGAAAGGAATCATTGCCTGGCGTTTGGGTCGTGCAAGTCCCTTACCGGTACGTCCCTCGATCTTGAGAAAGAGGTACGAGACGACCCGGACATCCCTCCGACGTCCTCATACAATCCAGCACGATCATTGCTGCTTCCATATGAGCTCGGATCCAAGGACGGGTTTGGCCGTTGCTGTTGCTGTCTGATTCCGACTCCTCCCTGTCGACCAACGGAACCTTGATCGCTCAACTCCAACTCACTGTCGTACCTCGACGATGGATTCGGGTGAGTCGTCAAGTTGTCCCTATCTCTCGATGTCGCCAGATTCACGTTGAGAAAGGAGGAAGCGGCCGAGATGGAACGCGAGTCGGGTTCGTCGTCATCATTGCCGTTCCGACTCCCGTTGCGGTCACGATGGTGATGGACCGGTAGGGAACGGGACTGGGAGGCAGAAGCTGACGCAGCGACTTCGGCGTCTACCTCCTCCTGTGCTGATGTTGGAAGGTACACGTTTGTGTACCAGTGCTCGAAATCTCTGGTAAGTCGATGACGCGCTTGTTCTAGGAGGTGTTGGAGGTGTTCGATCTCGATTCGTAGATCTTTGAGTTGTTGATACGATGCTTTGTATCTGTTTGTCAACGTTTTTCGATCAGTATACAAAGCGAATGCGGGAGGGAAATGCGCTCCCTGGCGACAGGTTCGAAAGTGTGATTGAGATTGGGATTCTAACCTTGCCGAAGTATCCGCGACTTTTGCCCTCAACTGCACCAGCTGAGCATCAGCTTCAGGACCAGCTCCATTTAACTGCGCGATCGTGCCCTTCAGGAGATCTGTTGTGTTCCGACATTCAGCAACATACTTCCGGACAAGTAATTCAGACGAGAACGAGAAACGACAACGCAACCGAACTCACTCATATCCGTCCTCAACTGATGAGCCTTCTCGCCCAAAGCCTTCGCGTCCCCGTACTTTCCCTTCAACAGCGTCTTCTGCCCCTCGATCCACGATCCGGATGGATACCCTGATTTGAAGATCTCGAACGCTTTGGCTTTCTCGCTCGTCAGCTGAGGCACACTGGCGGCTAGTCTCGCGGTCGAGCCACCGAATCCTGGCGCGGGTGCTCCGGTAGTGGTGGTGCTGGTGGTGGGAAGGGATGAAAGGGACACTGATTTGGTATTTGCAGCGGCGGTTGCAGAGGGACCGGATAGAGACGGCATGGATACTGCTGATCGGATCTCGGGTGGTAATGCTTTTAGAGGACGCTAATGGAGAAATTAGAAACAAGGGTCAACTGGAAATTATGGAAAGAGAGAGAGAGAGAGACGACCAGCTGGTTGGACAATTCTTCAATCTACCTTGTCCACTTCCTCGCCAGATCGAAGCTTGTTTACCATTTCGACGAGGATGTCTAAAAAGTTGAATTTGTTCGTAAGCATGAAGATGGTAC
Source organism: Thoreauomyces humboldtii (assembly GCA_027596035.1). Taxonomy (NCBI): domain Eukaryota; kingdom Fungi; phylum Chytridiomycota; class Chytridiomycetes; order Spizellomycetales; family Powellomycetaceae; genus Thoreauomyces; species Thoreauomyces humboldtii. Next base: position 7,564 of record JADGJA010000226.1, read on the forward strand.
TCATTCAGCGCAAGTCAAGTGGAAGATTGTCTCACTGATCTCATTGTCACGATGCGCGATGAGTCGTCGCAGTCGTTCCAATTCGGATCCGTTCTCGTCGCTGTCCATAGCTGCTGGTCCATCCTCTGCAGCTGGCAATGCAGAGGCGGTCTTTAGAACCGTGCCAGGAACGCTGTGATTCGAGACTGATGATGCGGTCTGTTTCGTCATCACCTGTTTTGGAAAGAAAGCAGATCAGTCTTCATGCCTTTGCGATCACAAGCAAATCAGCCACCCCATGGAACACATCTCAACTACCTTCAACAATCGAAACGCCTCACCGATCTTCCTTGCGTCCGCGAACAAGAGCGCCGCGTCCTTCCCTCCATCCCTCAGATAATCCATGACGGCATCCTTGACCCTCTCCTTTTCGTACTCCGGCAACTCCTCCCCAGCATCGTCACCCGTCTCCCCTCGAGCGATGGCAAGCTCGACCTTCAGACGAGCCACCTCGCGCTTCAGTCTCGCAATCTGGAGACGAGGATCGAGTTCCTCGTTCAGTTGGGCGTTGTTGGAGACGAGGGCTACGCGTTGGGCGAATCGACAGGTCGATATGGATTCCTGTTTCATGGGAAATCAGACGTGGATGGGGACCATCCTTTCTCTTCTGTCTTACGTCGATAAGAACATCCTCGACGGCCACGGTGGCCACCATGGTGGTCCGACAGTTTCCACCCAGCGAGTCCCTCAGCACGCTCGTCATCATCGAGTTTCGATACGGTACGTGGGTACGTTTCCCCGAAGCCTTCTCGTGAAGGGCGATGATGACCTGTTCGAGGTAGTGTAACGACAGGTTGATGTATTTGGCTTCCTTCAGAAGCGTGCCGTTGATCCCCGTTCTTCCCACTCGCTCGGATCTAGAGATGTGCCCCTTCGTCAGTACGCGGAAACATTGTTGAGCTGGAGAGGGGGGGGGGAGCGGAGGGTTTTCTTCTACCCTGCCAGATCGACGAGATGCAATTTGCTCTTCCGTATGGTGTCCTCTCCCTCCTTGCGTCCCGTGATGTTGACGATGAAAAGACAGTGACTTCGCGAGGAAGCGGGGTTGGAGGGTGTCTCTGCGATCATGCGGTTGGTGTCACCTATGAAGAGGAGGTTCAAGGCTTCCTCTTCGTCCTTTGCCGTGATGCATGATAGATTTCGAAGGTGGATGTTGCCTCCATCGTCCTCCTGAAGGGAGACCTTTCTTTACCGAATAAGAACAAAGTGAGACATGAGCTGAAGGACGAAGGAAAAGAGGTGTAAGAAAACTCACGGAAGATCCTCGAGCTTCTTTGCCTCCCTGGTGCTATCGAGAAGGTCGTACGCGACCTCGTTGTAGATCTCGAGGTAGGAGACGCTGACCTCGTAGCGAACGTCGTGATCCTTCTGCATCTGAGCGAAGACGAACTGGAGAGTTCGAGGGATGATGCCTCGATCACCGTATCGTTCGGCTCCTCCCGTGATGGTAAAGGTCTTTCCCGAACCCGTCTGTCCGTACGCGAAGATGGTACCGTTGTATCCGTCCATGACACTGAGGGAAGTTCGAAAAAGTCATCGATGTTACCTTTCGCTATCATCATGAATCTTTCTCCCCGCTGTTTTCCTCACCTCAAGACGACGGGCTTCGCGACGACGTCGAACACCTCCTCCTGACCCACGTCCCTGTCAAAGACCCTGTCGAAACGAAAGTCGTAGGATTCCCTCTGGTTGTTGATCATGCCTGCCGCCTGATCCTTTGGGACATGAAAGCCGATGCGAGGCTTGCTACCGTCCTGATCCTGTGAAGCAGGGTTGCACCAGTATCTGTTCGGATCGATGGGAAGCTTGCTGTTGGCCCTGGCTGGTCGTACGCGGGCGTAGATCTGGATAGTGGCTGGGGCGTTGTTGTTGTTGTTGTTGTTGGTAAGTCGGGAGGATTGTTGCTCTGATGCGGGTGGTGGAGGTGCGGGCGTGGCGGAAGTAGAGGCAGCGGCCGAGACATTGTCGGGCTGTGACGAAGGTAATGGTGAAGGAGAATGGACCGAGGAACCTGCTGCAGCGGGTGGCAGTGGTAACGTCTCCATAGTCACAATTCAGAGGGACAGAGAAAAGTTATGGGATTGGATGAGAGCAACAGTAGGAGTAGAGAGAGGGTCGACTGTGGAGACCCTTTCGAACGATTCAGCGCCTTTGTGTCGGCGGTCAGGGCACTACAAACGGCTCAGTGCGCACATACGGTCTAAGAAAAAGTTCGTCAGTTTCTGACCAAGCTTTGGTCTGCGTTCGCAGACACGGCCCTCCATACCCTCTTTCAAACAGCGCTGCAATTATCGCTTGGATCGAGTAACGTTCTGGCAAGTTTCGATACACGAACCGGTCACTCTCTGAGGCAACAACACCCATATACAACTGGAGGAAAGTGGGAACGCGTCCGCGGGGGGAACGTCCCCCTGTCCAAAACCCGTACGCTGTGCACGCGCGGCGACTGCGCAAACGGCGCGTAACTTCTTATATGCGCAACATACAAACTCATCGAACCCGACCTTCACACAAAGCCGGAAATAGCGCGGACTTGCTGTGGCTTCCAACAGTTTTGCCGTGGCTTCCTTGAAGTGACGTCTGGCGCAAAGTGGCCGGCCATAGCTGATTGCTCTCTCCTTCTGCTTCGTAGCTGTCATTCACGCCGGAAACACCCAAGTGCTAATGTCCCGAGGCGCATCTCAGACTGCAAAGTCTGAAGGAGTAACGAGGATATATTGGTAACGTTTGCCGAAAAAAAAAACAACAGATAATCAGTTGAAAGCAAACGACAGCTACTCAGAGAACACACGTCCATAGACGCGAGAGGAGCAAAAAGGTGGGGATGTTTCGGAAGGTGGCATCCTTCTGTGAGGAACTTTCTGGGCTCGTCACCGCGTCCTTCTCTTCTTCGTTCGTCGCGCTTTCTTGCCTTTTCCGCCGGAAGCGAGTTCCTCCAAGTAGTTGGCGTCCTCGTCCTCGCTGTCAGCCGACACAAAGACGAACCCTTCCTCGTCGTCCGAGATGTTCCGTTTACGGTGGATCGCGACGGCAGGGGCGTCCAAGGGTCGTGATGGCGCATGGGTCTCGCCCTCTGAGACGTTCATGTCGCTGTCCTCGTCATCATCGGGCATCTTGCCGACGACCTCGTCGTAACGTTGCTGGATGCTCTCACGATGCTCGATGACGTTCCTTCGAACCGTCAGGATGGAGCCAAGGAGGGTGGGAACGTGGACGTGCTTGTTCCGTGGCTCGCTACCCACGCCGATCATGGCAATGATTAGGCTCGCTGCGCTCTGGAAGGCATTTCGGATGATAGGCCAAGTTTTCGTGGCGCCGCCCAACTCGTTTGCTAGCGATAATCGAATGGAAGACGTTGACAGCGTGCTCGGAAAAAAAAGGGTACGCTACACAACCAGGACGATACTCACTAAGATCATTAGGATCCACCAGACAAAGCTGTTCGGGCCGTGGGATCCGAGGAAATGGACACCTCCTCTGGACAGATTCCTTCGTGAAGTACCATACATCCTTGTGGTCCAGCCCGATCCCCATGGAACGGTAGTTGAAATGTATTCCATAAAACTCGAGAAATTCAAGGAGCAGAACTCCGAGATTCTCTGACGCCTTCATCTGCCGCGTTTGTAAAAGGGGATGCATCTGCACGTCCGTCCAAGAATATGTGAGCACAGGCACTAGTGTGCGAAGCGATGAAAGCAGACCAACCTTGAGAAAGGCGACGATCAGACACATCAACGCGTAGCTCCCCATTCCGCCAGTGAAAACTTCGTTCAGCCCCCGCTGAAGGAGGAATTGCTTCATTATCAAGAGAAGTGGCCGCAACCCGGCTCCGTACAAAGGGTCCTCAATGAATGTTTTGACGATTTTTGCCGCTCGGATGCCGCCATCCACGTTAAAGCTGATGTCTGCTGGGTAATTTGTGAGAGAATCGACCATTTTTATGATAGGAACCTGGAGCATGAAAATCAGACATCGTTCTGAGAGATCAAAGATGTCGGTGACTCTTTTTCTACCCTTACCTTCGCACTGGCTATGACGTCAATTTTCGAACAGATGTTTCGGCTTTGCAGAGCCCTTTTGAGCTTCTGTAGCGCTTCACCCTTCGCCGACGGGTCCATGACTACCAAATCCACATCGCTACGAGCGGAGATTACTACCCTTTCACAGAATCTGCATAGTATTCGGGATTCATACCTGGAAGGCAGATATAGCTTCGTTTCGAAGCTTCCGAATACGGTCACTTTGGCGCGGGGAAAAACGGACAAGACCGTTTCCCTGATTCGGTCGACGGTCATCTGTCGCATGAAATGCTCAGCTTCCGTTGGAACCAGATACCCAATGTAATCCTCGATTTCTTCGTTGAGCCTACGACAATGGAAAAGGTGGTTGATCAGCAGCGACATAGGATTTGAACATGCGGAGTCTGTTCCAATGACCGTCGCGCGAGATCCTTACATCATTAATAGGTCTTTGGAGTATACTCGGTCCTTTGGCTGCCAGGCGGGAATTGGCAATGGATACAGGATCGGCATGCTCTTTGGTGCGGATCGTTGGTCCGGTTGTGGGAATGAATGACCGGCAGCACCCTTATGCCACGGAGGAGGAGGTTGAGACTGAGCGGTCCCGAATTTGGGCCGATCGTGGCGCGCGCGGTCTTGGGCCTCTGACGTCGGGCCAGGCCCGTCCAAGGGGTCAAAAGTCTTTGGTTCCTCCTTCTCGAATCCGATGAAATCGTCCTGCGAGGCCGCATTGTCCGATGCCAATTCAGACGACGATCCTTTCAGTGTCCGTGGTACAGCGATTGGGCGGTCCGGGTGTTTAGGATTCTTTGGGCCGAAGTTGAGTTTTGCCTGCTCATACTCTTGTTGTGCGCTCTGGGCGGCTCGCTCCGACGATGGGCGATAGAATCTGTCCTTCGTCTGCTCCGATCCCCCTGCCATTGCGTTATGCTACGGAAACTGAAGGGATTCGTTCCGTGGCAACGACGAGATGGAGTTGTCGAGATCGGACCGGATTGCAAAGTAGTTTTCCGAGAATAGGGCGAAAGAGACGCTCGAGCCGTGGAGGATGCGGGGAGGACGACAGTATTGCTGACCTTCGACCTTGACACTGGTAATGGAACTGAAATTGAGGCTGGGGATGCGTGGGAAACGTTGGCCGCCGTCGTCGAAGCCCAGAAGTTCCTCCAGGCTTTCCTCGATCTTTTTTTTGACAGCGACTGTACGCCGACTGTACGTACAATTTACCACCGGTCAATTCAATACCAGTACGTGTAGTCAGTTCTCCCCACCTAAAAATACTTTGCATGGATCTTTGCATGGAGCTCTCAAACCAAAGATCAATGGTCAAGCCCCGGATGGTTCGTTCCTTATGTCTTCCTGCTCATCGCGATTCCTTCCAGTTTCATTGCTCCCTCGATGGCACAACCGTCACTTTCTCTGACGATGGCCTGTCTGTCAGGATACCTCGTCGAGAACGCCTACACCAACGCAACCCTACCCGAAGCGACAGCGTTCTGCACCCTTGAGCTGGCAACTTTCGGTAATGACGTCGCGAACACGGTGGTCGACGAGTACGGAGAACCAGGCGTGGTGCTGGGAGCTTCGTTCCCGTTCGTGGCTGCCAGCGTCATACTCTGCTTCGGAAGACTGTGCAGCTATCGGAACGCGAGGGCGTGCTTCTTGGCGGTCGCGACGTTGTGCAATATCGTGCTGGCTGCCAACTTGGCGACGGGGTTGAGTTCCAAGGATGAGAATTACCTGGTGTTGGATAAGATTGGGATGGCGAGTTCCGTTTTCATGCTGGTAGGGTTTTCGAGTGAACCGGACCTGTCGGGAAGGTAGCCTGCATCTGACCTTTCCCATTCAAGACGTTCACATCCATGGCGGGGATCCAGCGATTCGTGCAGGTTCTGGGAAACGCAAAGCACCGAAGATGGATTGAGCGCGGATTATGCGTAGGACTTCCCATCTACGGGATACTACTCACGGTCATGGGTGAACACGAGATCAGCGTGGCGACCGTCCATCCGACCGTCTACTCCGCGCAGTTCGAAGGAGCCATGTTCATTCCCACGACTGTGTACCTTCTCGGCGGCATGTTTTGCTTCTCTGCGAACCTCCCATCCTTCAAGCCTACGTCGATCACCGAAAGTCGACAGGATCCGTTCGCGGTCATCAAGATGCTTCGACTGGTCAACGATATTATGATGGCGATCGTAATGCTGTTGAGCGCTTTTCAGCTGATCGTATCGCTTCCATGGAGGAGTGAGTGACCAGAAGATTTTTTCACGTACCGCGGAAGTCGACTCACCATACGGTTTCCACTGTGTTTCTTCACAGGTTCCGTTTACACCAGCGAACGCCTTTGTCTCCTTTCCAGTGTGGTGTTATGTGTGGAGAACGCCTTCGAGATGGTGATGAGCATTGCCCGCAGTCGTCTGGCTCTCTCGCGAAGTCAGGAGACGACGGCGGAAAACGCGGCCGATTCACATTCTCATGGACCTCCTCACCGGACATCAGGGATCGGAAAGTCTGCAACCATGATACCCGCAGTCAGGACAGAAGCATCGATGAAGGACGCGGACAACCGCAACATCTCCCCGAGCCGGACGGCCAGCTTGCATCTTGGCGAAGTTGTATGATTGGTTTTTTTAGATATGATAGTAGACACCGTAAATGGACATTACCCACCTTTCCGGATGCGCAATATGCTCGCATGCCAGAGGACCCCTTACTTGCCAAAGAATCTTTGGGATCAGGATGCAGAACGAGGCTCTTGGAAGCGAATGGCACGAGTCGAGATATCGTAGGCCGACACGCCCAATCTCATTCATTGCCCCTCCTCCATGCATACATAATCTACCTTCTGAAAGCCACGTCGGTCTCGGCAAAAGCAGCCGAACCAAAACAGCACCACCTGATCAAAAACCATCCTCCTAAACCTCTTGCTGAGCGCACATGTCCGCAAAAAAGCCACGAAGTGCCATGAGCTCCTTGTGAGTCCCGTACTCTATGATGCGTCCCTCGTTGACGACGGCGATGTAATCTACATCCTTGATGGTCGAGAGCCTGCACGAAGGGTTTCAGCCATAAGATACGATGTTTCTTCGGCAAATGGAGGGAGACGCACCGATGAGCGATCGTGACCGTGGTACGCCCCTTGGCAGCTTGGTCGATGGCTTTTTGAACCTCCAACTCGCTCGTGGAGTCCAAAGCGCTCGTGGCTTCGTCGAGGAGAAGCAATTTGGGTTTTCTGTGATTGCCAGTCAAGATCTCATATCGACGTGATGCTGGTCGTTCGGGGAATCAAAACTTTACCTGATCAAAGCTCTAGCAATGGCTATGCGTTGCTTCTGACCGCCACTGAGATGTCCGCCCTTGGCGCCCACCCGCGTGTCGTACTTCTGCGGCAAGCCTGTGATGAACGTGTGGGCGTCGGCCTGCTGAGCAGCAGCGACAATGTCATCCATGGTGACAGGCGTTTCGGATCCCCAGGCTATGTTTTCGGCGATACTCATGTCGAAAAGAGTAGGTTCCTGTCCAACCAGCGCCATGTTCGATCGCAGACTAGTGACATTGTAGCCGTCTATCGGGACATTGCCGATCGTGGCTTCCCCTCCGCTCACGTCGTACCAGCGTTGAAGGAGTCCGATGATGGTGCTCTTTCCGCAGCCGGACGGTCCCTGTGGCAAAACGACTTAGGAGACGTTGCAATAGACGGATGATTACCAAAGCTCCATCATACCACTAAAGCAAGAGACGTGTTCTCCTTTCCTTCCAGATGGAACGCCCCTCGGAAGGTCGGCTCGCTGGAGGTAGGATACTGGAAGATGAGATTTTTGAAGTTGAAACCGGAGGAGAAGGCCGCAGGTTCCTGTCCCTTCTTGTCGGGATCGATGGCAGTTTTGCGATCATGCATCAAGAAGGTCGTCTTGGCCGCGAAGCGTCCTTTAGCATATCCCTGCGTAGCGGCGGCTGAGGATGCAATCGAGATCATCGTCGTCATCATGCCGAGGATCGTCGTGAAGAGCTACAGTTCGATAGCTGTCAAGTTAGCCCCAGTCATCGTACACCAAAGGTAAAGCCTGTGCTCAGAGTGATCCAATACTTACATCCGTGAGAGTGAGATCGCCTCTCTCGTAAAGTTTCTCTCCAGCATAGAACCCCACCGCGAGCGTCAACATGGCAGCCGACGCCTGCATGGCATAAGCGAAACTATCGACGAAGGCATTCTTCTTCGTCAACATGAACGGTCTAGCCAAGAGCGCATCGTATCGATCGACCGCGAATCCCTCCCTCTGCAACGTCTTGATGGTCTTGACTTCACGAATGGCCTCGTTCGCGACCTGAGTGGCCTGTTCGATAGCCTCTCTACTGGCGTCGGCGTAGGCAGTGGCGGAAGTCGTTTGCCAGTACGTGGCGAAGAGTATGAAGGGAGCGATGATGAGAAGGATCACTACGAGGGTGGGACTGTATGCGAGGGATGCGCACACCCCTACGAACGCGGTGAGACCGAGTTCTGCTACCGAACCCCAGACATCGGTGACGAGGTGAGGCACGTTGGCGATGGCTCCGAGCTTGTAGCAGAGAACTCCAACGGCGTTGGACTTCGCGTCGAAGAATCCCATCTGCAAATGCTTCGAGATCAGCATCGGAACGTTGGCAGTTACTCGAATCCCTGACCTCACCTCTTGACGGAGCAGGTTCTTGAAGGTCGCCAGGCGAAGTCGGCGAGTGAGGTAAGAGTCCACCTTCCCGAAGGCAGCTATAGAACCCCATTTGGTGACCAGAGCCAAGAGCGCGATAAGCACTGGGAGATGCGATCACTCCAGTCAGCAACACGTGCGAGCAGTTGGCAGTTTGAGGAGTCAAATGACATACCCATGACCATGACCAGCGCGCTGTCATCTGAGGCAGTCGTGAGCTTCCCAAGCACGAGACCCAAGGTAATGGCAAATCCGGGGAGGACCTAAATCGAATAATCAGTCTATCAAAGATCTGCTCACTGCTCGCTGCTAGTTGAGACTGCGTCACTTACCAAACCACCTAACGCCGCTGCTAGAGTTCCCAGGAAGATGCTTCCACCGGTGGGTGACATCAGTTTCAACACCCTCCACAAGATCCACTTCGAAACCGTTGCGTTCTCGTTTCTGGCTCTCAAACGCTCATCCTTGAGTCTCAGTCGCAACTGAGCCGCAATCATGTCGGGCGGATCCATCTTCATCGAAGGTTCCTGCATCATGGCCCTGACCTGTTCGTTCAGAACGGCCTCCAACTCGGGCTCATCGGAACCTTTCACGACGGTGGGGGCTCTCTCGCGTTGCTCCTGGTTCTTGGTCGAGATCTTCTGCTTGTCCACCAACTGAGTGTAGATCCCCTTTCGGTCGTACAGCTCCGAGTGAGTGCCTCGTTCGACGACCTGACCGCGGGACACGACGCAGATCGCGTCCGCGTTTCGGACGGTGGAGAGACGGTGTGCGATCACGATGGTGGTTCGTCCTTTCGCGGCCTCGTCTAGCGCTTTTTGCACCAGACGTTCGGATTTGGTGTCGAGGGCACTAGTCGCTTCGTCCAGCAGGAGGATGGACGGGTTTTTGATGAGGGATCGGGCGATGGCGATGCGTTGACGTTGTCCTCCACTGAGTGTGCCGGTCGATACCTGAGATGACCATCCCATCATCAGAACAACTGTCCGTACTGGTGGAAATGGGAAGATCTTACCGTAGTATCGTAACCCAATGGGAACTTTGCGACAAAGTCATGGCATTGAGCCATCTTGCAGACATCCACGAACCTTGCCGGCGAGATCTCTGCTCCATCCGGCAATCCCATGAGGATGTTCTGACGGATCGTCAGGGCAGCAAAGAGAACCGGTTCTTGTCCGACGACTCCGATGTGTCGGCGTAAAACGGCGGGATCCATCGTAGCGATGTCGATCCCGTCCAGGAATACGCTGCCGGCAGATGGCTCGTAGAATCGCTGGAGGAGCGCGATGGTCGTGCTCTGCGAACAACATGTTCAGCAGTGGATCCAAGGATGTGTCCAAAGTTGAGAAACGTCTTACCTTTCCGGATCCTGATCCTCCAACGAACGCAACTGTCTGTCCGGCTTTGATGTCTGCCGTTAAACCATTGAGGATTCGAATCTCCGGTCTGGATGACTGTGTATTAGTAAAAGTGCAATTGCAGAGATCACACAACATCTTCCAGCCGGATTACCTGGCGGGATAAGAGAAATCGACGCCACGGAACGCAATCTCTCCTTGGACATTGCTGACCTTCTGCATCTCCGTTCCGGTTGTTACGCGCACGCTCGTCAAAGTACCCTCGTTGCTCAGGATGGTCGAGTAGACGGTAGCAGCGGACACCTGCGCTGTTGCTAGAACGGCCAGACCGGCTGGCACCCTCATCAAAGCCATTGCCACGATCATCATCGCTAGAACGGCAATCTAGTACAAGATAATCACATGAGCTGAAATGAAGTTGCGCCTTGAGAAAAGAGGTGCGGAACATACAGCTGCGTCTCCGCCTGTGACACTCTTCTCTTTCACAAGCTTGGCGGCATACCAGAATCCGAACGCGAAGATCAGGAATATGATTGCTTTAAGCGGACGAAGAGCGCAACAGTCAGTTCTCTAGATTGCCGTTACCGTAATCCCTTGACGAAATCTTAATCACACTTTCCGCGCACCTTGAAACAATCCGGAAGCAAAGCCAGAAGCGACACCCTTTCGAACGTCCAAGCCGCGGACCTGTTGCAACCTTTCATCATACTTCTGCGTGAACCGTTCCTGGAGCGAGAACGAGAACACGGTGCGGATCCCCGACAGCGCAGAGTCTGCGACGGCGGTCGCCTCTCCGAACGCCACTCCGCTTCGGGACACCATTACGGATTCGCACTTGACGATCAAGTAACCGGAACCGACCAGGAGAGGCATCAAGGCCAGACTGAGGATGAAAAAGGTATGCCAGTTTGATCAGATGTGCGATCTCATTCTCGCGCTTTGAAGAAGGTGACTTTCTCCCTTCTTACATGATGATGGAGATCTTCCAACCGTGGTAGAAAGCTATGATGAGACTACAGACAAATTGGGCCACTGCAGACCCCAGTTGCATCATATTCTCTCCGAGGCCATCTTTGATGAAAGGGATGTCGGCTGTCAGGCGGCCTGTGAGAGCCTTGTCCTTGGCCTGCGTTCGAAAAGGTTAGCTGAGAGAAATGGCACAAAGACACCCACACTGCTCATAAGCAACTGACCGTATCAAACCAAGCAAGATCTTGGTTCAGCAGTCGCTCGAGATACAGGAGGCTTATTTTCTGTAGGATCGGGAAGATCGTGAGGAACTGGTGGAAAAAACGCAGGGCAAGGGAAGGATGTGACACACCTTTGTCTGTCTTTCAGCTGTGAGACACCAGAGACTTCTAGCCAGATACGTAGTCACGAAGGCCCAAGCGGCCAGAATGGCCATCTTTCCAGATGTCTGACCGATCAACGTAACGACCGACGAATCCGCTTCCTTCTTTCCGGGCGTGATAAGCTGTGCGAACACTGCGATGGCCAGCGGATACACAAGACCGCTGCCGATCGTAGCCCCGCTGGCCACCCTATGTGTTACACGAAGTCCGGGTGTCAGTCAAGTGCAACAGGACGGACTGGAAGCTGTGCAATTCTCCGGGACGTACATGATCATGTTGAAATCCTTTGAATCAGCGAATCGCCATAGCTTCAGCAGCGAGACCTTTGGCTTCTGCGGACCACGACCCGATGCATCCTTGGAACTTTGCGCTTGCTGTGCACTGACTTGGACATCTGCAGGGTCTTGCGGCATGTCGACTACAACGGGTGACACTCGGCCTGCCATCTCGGGTATGCCTGCTGAAGAACGCCAAGAGCTGATCAGAAATCTTGATGCGCCCCTTTTTTGGTGATTAGGCTCACCTGAGTCCCGGATGAGCGCCATACAGAGCGGTCGTCGCGGACGAGTTTGCAACGAAGCTTGCAAGAAAGGTAAAAAAGCTCTAGCTAGCTACTCTGTCCATGTGGCAAACCAAGAGTGGGGCTGGTCGGAAAGAAAAAACGAAAGAGGGACACTGGAGAACCCACGGATGGTCTCCCCGGGGTGATTACCGCGGACAGCTTGACTGGATCAATCCCTGCTGCTAGAATCCACTTGCACATCATCCAGAGGAGGCGCTCATCTCCGAGTGGGAAAGGTTTATTTAGCATGTAAGGTTTGGTTGTGTGGTGGTGAACGAGCGAAGGTGATGGATGCCGTTTCTGCTTACTCAATCTCCGCTCGGCAAAGGGTTTTCTGCTGTCGAATCCCAGACTTGAACCTTTATCAACCTGCAGGCCACGGTTCCGCACCCTGGGGTCGTTTGGCGGGAATGCCACCGCTCGATTCATGTTCGATCACAGCGTCATACTGCGAAGGCCACCTAATCTTGAGCCGTCTGTCCTCCACGGACACAAACAGTGACTCTATAGCCCTGCATCATGACCGTCTGCTCAATCGGCCGTGGACCAGGCGGTCGCGCAAGACGATTCGGACTCGAAAAAAACAACAACCAAGGGCTTCTGGCCGCTTTGTTCTGAACGCTTTCTCAGATGTGCAGTCCGTTCGTGTCAGCTGGGGCCGCTCAGTCTCGACATATCATCTATCTTCTCAATGGCAACGTTCGGTATTCGAACATGACTTTGACCGTACTTTTGCGAGCAGATGGTACAAAGCCTCGTCAGCGATGCCGTTCCCCGCAGATTTGGTGCGGATCCCCTTATCATCGCCACCTCGTATTTCACATCATCAACGGATGTTGATCATTAACGGATGTTGATGTGCCGCCAAGGTCTCATTCGAGAGAACAACCGAGTGAAAGAGAGATCGAACGATGCCTTTCGAATGCGCAACCACTGATTGTTTACGTCGGCGCCCATCCCAGCCAAGTCACACGGGAAACAAGCTTCAGGATGACGACAAACCTGGAGCTGTTGAACTTTGAAGATGTATGGCTCGTCGGTTGATGCAGGGAGAGTCGGGAGCCTGATATCAATTGGGATTGCAGAGCTGTCGGTTGCACACCCACAACAGAGAGAGAGAGAGAGAGCTTCTCATCTGATCCCGACCCATCCCGCACACCACATCCATCCTCCTCCTCCCCTCCTCCTAAAAAACAAAAAACACTACAGCAACCGCCAATTTACAGCACACACACACACACACACAAGGCCTCCTTTCCACCAGTACACAACAGGCCCCTCCCTAGCACCGCAGGCCGCTTCCCACTCGGTATCGTCGTCTACCGTTAGTGCTCACCCCGCTTCCATTCTGCTCCATTCCTCCTTTTCGGCAATCTCCGCGGCTCCTCCGCTCAATAGCTCTACACTCTAAACTCGCAGTCCCCCTTCTGCGTAACCCCTTTCAAGCATCCTTTCAAACGAAGAAATGCGTTCCTCATCTCCAAGACGGACCATCGGTTTTGCTCAGTTCAAACGTTATCAGGCGGGAGAGAAGGCGAGGAGAGAACCTTCCCACAAAGTCAGCATGAGCAGTCTTGCCAACACGGCAAAGTCGGTGAGCAATCACGAGCCTGATCTTCATGCTCTCTCCCACGCTCGAGTCAAGCTAGGGGTCATGCTGACTCTTTCTTCTTTTTCTTAGTCCAAGAAGCAGGGACTTCTTTCGACCATTCGCCGCAAAACTTCGCCTTTCCAGCAAAGACAACGTCTCTTTGGTCGAAACCGCGTAGCACCGCAAGTGAACCCAAAGGAACAGCAACGACTGCAGAGACTCAAACAGCAGGCCTTCCACGAGCTCGACCAGCAGATCCGGAGGGAGCAAATGGCTCTCGTGCGTCGGATACGGTACCTGGATTCGCTACCAGAGAGCGAGAGGGAACTCCTCCTCGAGGCCGAGCGAGCCGCCGTTGAGAGCGAATCCGAGTCGGACGACGAGGACGAGTGCTTCCAGGAGATGATGGACGACATCTGCGCGATAGACATCGGTGAAGATGATTTCGTCGAGATCGTTCAGTTCGAACACGATGAGGTGCAACCTGTTTTTTCCCACGCTTTTTTGTCTCCTTCTGCGAAGCTTGCTGACCTTGGAACTTTCTTCCAATTTCGCAGCTCGCATCGCACTGGAACCCCGACACGCACGACATGTGTCTAGGTTTCACGGGAGATCTTTTCTGAGGACCGTCAACGCAAGCCACCGCATACCCCCCTTCGAATGGGTTCTCTCATCAATCCATCCCATCTCGTATCAACATCAATCCACGGAGGCTTTTGCGATCCTTCTCCATTCCCAATGCTACCCTATCAACTCTGCACTACCGACACCAATCTCCCGACCCATCTCATTTGCACATACAAGAGACGCTCGACCTTTCGACACCGTCTTTCCCGTCCTCGGCTTCTCAGCTGTTTACCCAACACTATCTTTCAACACCTTCACCGTATCCACGCTTCACGCATTTCCATCGGACTTGGTTCCGACCGCATTTTCGTCTTCAAAAACACTCACGACGTCGATGTCGTCTTGTCCTTTACCTTCATCTCTTTTTTTTGTTTGTTTGTTTCCGTTCCCGTAGTGTGTCGTTGCATATCCCAAAGAGACAGAAGAGTCCCTTAAAATACACAGAATTTTTGCACCGTCGCCCGTTTTTTCGTCTCGTTGCATTCCCATTCGCATCAAAAACAAAAACTAAAACTACCAAAAAGCACACCTCGATGGTTGAATCTTCTTCACTGATCCCACCCAGGCACGTCGTAGATGTCCACATGGTCGGCGTTGACCCACTCGTCCCTCTCCAGCAACCGCAGCAACACGCGGGCGGACGTGTCGGGCCTCACTAGCTTGTCCTCCCTGTGCATCTGGTCGTACACGTCGCGCAGGGGCACATCGGGCATCTCTTTCCTGATCCTGGTCTGCATGTCCGTGTCCATGGGACCGGGAGCGTAGTTCAGGACCCTGACGGAGGGATCCTCGATCGCTATGGTGCGATGGTACATGTCCCGTGCTGCCTTGACGGAGCAGTAGATGCCCCAGCAGTCGAAGGGTTGGAGGGCTGCCAGGGAGGAGACGTTCACGATCGTGATGGTCGGGGTGGAAGAGGGAGAGGGAGAGGGTGGGGCAAAGTGACGTAGGAAAGCGGACGTGAGGACGGTAGGTGCCGTCAGGTTGAGGTGGATCGCGGGTGCCACGTCTTCCGTCCTCTGGTCCTTGAGTCTATCGAGGCGACCCAACGATCCCGCGTTGTTGATCAAGTACACCCGGCTGTATGAGCTTGGGGGATGAGGGAT
Source organism: Thoreauomyces humboldtii (assembly GCA_027596035.1). NCBI lineage: Eukaryota > Fungi > Chytridiomycota > Chytridiomycetes > Spizellomycetales > Powellomycetaceae > Thoreauomyces > Thoreauomyces humboldtii. The sequence goes on from JADGJA010000226.1 coordinate 22,906, forward strand.
TCGGGATAGGAGGTTCTCGCAGTGTGCGTCCAGGTCCGTGGTCGAGTCGTTGAAGTCCAGGACGTGGGTCACGATGGTGTTGGAGGAGGATGAGGAGGATGAGGAGTGGGAGGAGACCTGGGTCGCTGTCTCGTCGAGAAGGACCGTGTCGCGCGCCGTGAGGAGGAAGTCGGTCGGATGGGTCTGGGAGAGAGGGGATTTCGCGAACGAGACGGCGACGCTTCGACCGAACCCTCGCGATGCGCCTGTGAGCAGGATCAAGGTTCGTGACATCTGTTGTTTCTCGTGGAGGTGACGGGGAGTGTGGTTGAGAGAAGCGATCAATATCAGAGGGTTGAGACTGGGGTTTCGCTTACGGCACTCATGAGTGGCGGTCTTTGTCCAGGCGAATCGGACAGGAGAATCACGGCAATGCTCGTCATCCCAATCTTCAAATCTTGGGCCTTGTATAGCCTCCACCCTTAGAGTCACTGATACTTGGCAAGAAGATGTTGACTTGGGACTACCCTGGTGTAGAAGCGCAAAAGGGTCAGGTGGTAAGAGTTTTCTGATTTGCATTGCGGTTGATGCGGCCTCCCTCTCATCTCATCTTCTGATGGCTATAGTTTGTCATACACACGTAAGTCCATTGCCAAAGCACTTTTGGGAAAGACATTGCAAGAATTTCGAATTGATACAGTTTTTGAGGCCAAGGTGGTGACGGTGGAATCAAGATGAAATGGTTTTTTCTCGCGCAAGTACCGAGCCGATCGCTCCACTGACTTCGCCAGTAGAGTGCTACCGAAGGTTACAAGAGTTTGTGATGCCCCTCCAGCGATGTAGGTTCCTGCATGCCCTTGCCCTCCGTAGTCTTGCAGGAATATGGAAACCGTGGAAAGACACCCAAGCAGATGCTAGGGATTATGGGCCATATGGCGTTGGATATGGATGATGTACAAATATTGTGAAGCGTTCATGCAGGACAACACGATAGCACCGTAAAAGCGCCAGCAGGGGCTTGGAGTGCTTCGTTTACCTTGAGGGTGGCGCACGAAAGGGCCAGTTCAGCGGTAACCGAAGCTCCCTGCGCAGTCCATCTTATGAACTCCTGACGACGACATGCCAGAACCGCAAAGCCACATGCATGATCATACCCCCACCCACTCCCAGAAGAGAAAAAAAAAATCTCCATTCCCTCCATTTCATCTCTGCACGACCCACACCCTGACACCCACCCTCCTCCCCACGACCACCGCCTGCGAGTTGTCCCACACGAACGTGTACATGCCGCTGACGGCGGGCAGGGTCCCGGTGGCGTGTCCCCTCATCTTGGCGAGGACGACCAGCTCGGTCTGGCGCATCGCGTCCGGGTCCTGGAGGAGCGCGAGGCTGGTGGAGGACGTGCTGGTGGCGAGTCGGGAGCGGAGGAGCGCGTTGGCTTCCGACTTGGCCGTGTGTGAGTTGGAGCCTGTGACGGCGGCGGCGAGTCGGGAGGACAGGGATTGGCGGTGGTAGGATGATGAGGTTGTTGGGGTTGAAGTTGACGATGGTGCTGGTGTGGGTTTCGTTGTCGACGGGGCGGATGTCGATGTTGATGACGATGTAGGCGGTGGTGATGAAGGTGTCGACGAGTCTTCCACAGCCACGAGATTGGTGTTGTAGCTGGACACTCCCGACAGAGCAGCATTGGAGACGATCTGAGCCACATTCGCCAGATCGTCGTACGACTCCTGGTTCTTCAATCCAGGATCCACTCCCGCCGCAGCCAGGACAGCCGGTGTCGACGTGCTGGTCCCCTCCGTTTCCAACTCCGCATCCCGCTCCACATCTTCCTCAGACGACAGGTCCCGGCGGGGTCGGATCCCCTTGGTCTCATCCTCGTCCAGATCAGGCACTTTGTCGCTCCTGAAGAGGACGCCGAACCCGATCTCGTATCCTCCTTGCACCGTCATCTCGTAGCAGACCTCCATCCCTTCGTTGGCCTGATCGAGGAGGAAGGGAACCTTCATGGTCTGCTTCCTCGGTATGGCAACGTCGAGTTCGAGTTGCGGTGTCAGCGTCATCGCGCTCCCCTTTTCTTTTCCGGTTCCGGACTTATGGACGGCGACGTCCAAGACGACTTTCCTGGCGACGCGTTTCTCGCCCGAATTGTCGAACACGAACAGGAACCTTCCGTCCGGGAATCCTCCGACCGGGAAGGACCCCGAAGCGGGTCGTTGGGGAGGAGCGTGAGCCGTCATGGGTGGGACGATGGCTCTCGGGAGGTGTTGATGTTGCTGACTATAGGGTGCGCAGGGGAACAGTGCGGCGAGACTCGCACCGGATAGGTGGGCGTCCGGTAGGAAGAGAACCGAGAATGCGATGCTCTGGTTCTGGATCGGGGTTTGTGTCTGGCCGGACGCGATCGTGAAGGACCAGGTCAGTTGGGAGTGGGAGTCGGGTTTCGATCCAGCGTGACGGATCTCAATCTCGACTTTCTCGCGAGGAGGAACGAGACGTTCGACGGGGGAGACAAGGTCCGACGGCGGGATGGCTGGAATAGTCGGTTTCAAAGGGGACACGGAAGGGGAAGGTGAAGGTGCGACGGTGCGCAATGTCCGTGGTGGGAGAGCTGGCGGCTGCATGGGAAGTGCGGAACGCTCGGACGCAACCGAAAGAGAAGCTCCAGCCTCCTCCTCGCGAGTAATGGCATCACCCACTTCCGAATCTTCGACCAGATTGTCGCCAGAGAACGACATTTCAGGAAGTGACCGAAAGCTAGACGCTTTGGAAGGTTTCTGCGCGGTCCCTTCACTATCCGCGCTCACATCCTGTTCATCGCCTTCCTCCACGATCGCGCTGCTACCGTCCTCATCCGTGAATCCAGGCATGGCCGAGAAGTCCATCTTCTCGGTATCGTCGAATTCACTCTCCAGAGTGGACGGCGTCTCGCTGATAGTGCTGAAGATTGTGCTTTCGTCTGCATCCATAGTCGTGGAGGACGAAGGGGAAGGAGCATCGAAAGAAGGTTGACCATGCTTTCCCAACCAACCCGCCACTCTCCTCGACTTGATGAGGTACCCGGCCGTGCTTCCCACCAGACTCTTTAGTTTCTCCATCTTCCTGCCGTGGACGTCCACGCCACCGTTCGAGAGCGAGCTTCCGAGGGTGGAAGGATTCAAGACGTTTTGAGCGGACGAGTCACTGAAGAACCTTCGTTTCCTCAACGTCCCCGAACTGGCACTAGACCGCACGTTCGGTCGGCCATCGCGCGATCCCGAGATGGGAAGACCGGAGAGGGAGGCGAGCTCCTCGATGAATGTTTTCAGCTTCCTGCAAGCGTCGTAGGAAACCTCCAACCGGGATAGTTCGGCGCTCATTTGCGAGAGAACCGTGACGTGACAGGTGTCTGACGGCGAGGATTCATCTGGGCTGATGAGATAGCCGTAGACGAAGACCTTGCTCCCAGTGTCCGGCTCGGCGACCGCAACGGCCGGAACGGGCATGGAAGCAGAGGTGGAGATCGGGACGCCTTCCGACTGCGTTTCATGAATCTCGATGGAAGGAACTTTCGTCTCGGTGGAAAGAGCTGGCGCAGAGTGCGTGCTGGCATCTTCCACGGAATCGGTCGGTCCAAGTTTGTCCATGGTTGCTTCGGATGGAGGTCGTCGCAATGGGTGTGGCGGTATATCAGGAGCGTCATGAAAGTTGCTGATTGACCGGAATACCACGACGTACTCTGCCGGTTTGGCGTTCGTCGACCCTGAGCTTGCAATGGAACTGGAATCCGAGTCTTTGCCAGTGGAGCCGGCCACTAACGTCAAAGTTGAGATTTTCTTTTTCGTCAAGAAAGCGGTAAACTCGCGCGTTCCGTGCCGTCCGAATTTATACTTCGTTTTCCGCACCCCGTGAGCGTCGTCTAAAAACGCGTCAGGCTTCCTGACACCACGTACGACAGGAATTGATGCCGACTTACCAAACTGATGCAGGATCTCTGATCCAAGGTAGGCGTCCTCGACATGTCGATTGTGTTCCGGATTAGACAAGACCGAGAAAACGCGCTCCGTATCACAATGCATCGTAATAGAAGCCCTCGTCAACTCGGCTACGTTCGCGTCAATCAACACCCTCTTCTTCTCAACATGGATATTGTTCCTGTTTCGCACGGTCTTCCACGCCGTAGCAACGGCTGGAGACACTCCCGATGCCTCAGAAGAGTTCGGGTCCGACGCAGGTTCCGCATCGGAGGCCAAAGCGACCAGCTCGGATATATCGTCTGGTTTGACTGTTATCGACGGCGGGAAGCTCGCGGCGGTGGACTTTTCTCGCACATACTTGATGAACCCGTCGACGAGTTTTGTGCCCATGACTTCGTAGTCGGGCTCTCTGCAGGTGATGGACAGGTCCGTGGAGAAGCAGTTGTGACCAAAAATGTCGCCTGTGAGCGGCGCCGCCTTGCCGTTGCGAAGCAGCGGAGAACGGGATTCCCACAGTGTTGAGGCCTTTGTAGCGAGATGCTTGCTCCGTGCAGCCGGGGTAGGAACGTCCTTGTGCGCTTGTTGCCGAGCCAGGATGTCCTTTGGGTGGGAGTATCCAATACGGTCTTCAGTTCCCATTGGAATGGAAACGGCCAACAGAAAGGAGCAACTCTCACCTCGATTTTGGGTTCCATGAGCGGCATGAAAAAGGTTCGCCAGGATGGAAGCACCCAGAGTTCCAAAAACACCTTCCGGACGACGCTCGACAGCAGCTTGTTCACCATTCCTCGCAGCAGCTCGTTGTCGCCGACGGTCAGTGGCGAATCGACTCGGAAGGTGGTTCCCGGATCGTCGACGAAGGCCAGACCGAGCATGTCGGGCCACTGGATGGACGGACAGCGTAGCCTGAGCTTTCCCGCCAGCCCGCTCACGTGCACTCTCACTGGCAACTTGAGACCGCCGACCAGCGTGGTCTGTATCGCGATGCTCCCTCCTCCGTTGTAGCTCATGTCCAGCTCCATCGACTACGCGGGTGAGATGATCAGGAGGAGGAGGAGGGTCAGTTCATCGACGTTCAGATGGGGGTCACCAAGGAAAGAACTCCCTTACAACTGCCAGATCCTCCGACATGCCTTTGAGCAGTCGAACCCCCAGGATCTTGGGTGCGTGGTCGCCCAGGGAGATGTCGACGATCTCGACGTGGGAGACGAAGCTATTGCCCTTGAGCTTTGCGTTGATCTTTTCCGTCCACTTTGCCTTTGCCTTGTTCTTGAAGAGCTCGCTCCCACGCAGGGCCAGAAAGAAGCGATGGGCCAGCACGTTTATCCATCGGCACTGCTCGGTCGGGGCCACGGAGGAGAGCGTGCCTCCGTCGGTGGAAGCGAGGGCGGCCTTTGGATTGCGGGGAGGAGGGAGCGGGGTGTCGTGCTCTGGATCCGGCGTGAGGGCCACGCGCAGGAACTCGACGATGTCTTCTGGCCAGGGTTCATTGTGCTCCCGGGTAGGCTTGTGGGCCGTCTTTGCAGCGGCACCGGCGGCTGACGAAGATAGCAGAAGTTCGTCCTTGAGGATCTCATGGTCGCGGTCGGTGGAGCCCTCCCTCTTGCCGGTGACGCCGGAAAAGTCGTTTGCGAACGAAGGACGGTCCCCGGAGGACACCTTTGTGAGCCGCTTGTTGGGATCCAAGAGGTGGGAGACGAACCTGTAGGCCAGGAATGCCTGCAGCAGGAGCAGGGTGATTGTTCCAAAGAAGAATCCTCGTAGAAAGTAGCTATGGTCAGAGGTAGCGGACAGGGTGGTGGTCGAGGAAGTCATCCTGACCGTGGACGGCCTCTACTGCGAGATGACGATTGAAAATGGGGGAGATGGGGAGGGTATATGGCCATGCAAGAGGGAAAGCCAGGCGACGTGAACCGCGGAGAAGAACTAACTAGATCCGACTTCAGCTGTCCTCTGAGGTATGTGCCTTGCACGGTTGGTGGATGGGATGCCTGGTTTGCCGTCAACATGACATGATACTTGATGCGGCGGAGAGGATGCGACGAGTGGCTGTGCATGTGATTGTGACTTGGGGGTGGGTGGCTGTGCCCTCTGCGTGACACATCGTTGTCTTGCGTATGACCAACTCACCCACCCCATTCAAACCCATCGTTGACAATCCGTTCCACCAACGGCCAAACCTCGTCGTCGACACGAAAGAAAGCCAAGAGGGCCAGACCCTCCCTCCGTCCACACGCATAAGACGACATCGACCACTGCTCCCTGTGGTCTCCTCTCTCCAGGAAAGAAGAAGGGTACTCCCCCGTCTCTCCCATCGATCAGCCC
>JADGJA010000227.1:0-29014 GCA_027596035.1 Thoreauomyces humboldtii
GATTCGAGCGGAGAGCGTTTAGAAAAGAGGAGAAAAGAGCGAAAACGTTGACGCAAGCGAGTTGGTTGAAAAAAAAAAAGTGCCACGAAAAAGTGCCACGATTTTCAATAATGCAGCTTTTTTTCAGGCGAGCACATTTAAACCACAGAGGACTTCCAACGAAGATTCGACAGGTCTCGAAAAGCATCAATAGAGCTAAATGGAGGTACGGAGCACTCCGCCTCCGTTTTAGCCTCCGTTTTAGCCTCCGCGACGGACAGTCCAAAAAGCTGCAATAGCGCCGACGCAGCGGCGGGCGGCAGTGTAGCGCCAGTACCAAGGCTACGGCGGGCGGCAGTGAAGCGCCAGTGGATTCGGCAGTGGATTCGGCAGTAGCTAGGCAGCTGTGGCGCAGTAGATTAGCCAGCCACCTTCGCAGTGCATTCCTGCTCTCTGACCAGGACGGGTCCGAGTCAGCTTACACGCCGAACCCACACTCTTCTGGGTCTTCCTACTTTGGTTTGTTGCCGCCACGTGTGTCTAACCGCCACGTCCGTCTCGATACCACCTCTCCCAGACTGCGCCATGCCGAGGCGCACACGTCGACCGAAGCGGCAGCTGGGGTTCTTACACGGGGAGGACACACTACCCTCCGACCAGTAACTTGACTGTTATCTGGGTTCTAGTGGGGTCTGTCGTCCCCACACTCTCGTTATCGAACCGTCGCTGTCGTCAGCAGTACGTCAAGCAAGCGGTCTTGAACAACTCTCCCAGACTGCACCGAGCCGAGGCGCACACCGAAGCGGCAGCTGGGAGCTTCTCCCAGTGGGGGACTCGAGGGTCAGTTGTCCCCACACTCTGGTTATCGAACCGTCGCTGTCGTCAGCAGTACGTCAAGCAAGCGGTCTCGAACAACTCTCCCAGACTGCGCCACGCCGAGGCGCACCTCCGAAGCGGCAGCTGGGATTCTACAAGGGGAGGGCATCCCTGCTTTCTGACCAGTACTTCTTCTGGGTCTTTCTTATTTGGTTCGACGCCGTCGCCGTCGCTGTCGTCAGCAGTACGTCAACTTGAAGCTGTCGGTCTCGAACACCTCTCCAGACTGCGCCAAGCCGAGGCGCACAACCAAGACGGTTATTGGGATCTTATTGCAGTGGGGGACTCCGTCCTCTCCATTTAGTTAGTCCCGTCTTTTCCCCATTTTCTTTTCCTTCTTCTTTTCGTCGCCAGACTAGGGAGTCTGAGTGGGGGTGTTGGCTATAGGTCATCCTCCCGCTGGCGACTCCTCTCCTCGCTGGCTGTCCGCCTTGTCCGGGCGTAGGGTTAGGGCCTTCCTGGGTTTTTTCTTCCCGTCCGTTCCCTTCCCTGAATACAGCCAAGCTTCACTTCCCTCATCATAGTCCCATGTCGGTGTCCTGGCGGCCCAGCCGTGCTCACAGAGCTTGTCGCGGAACACCTCTCCAATCCTCTTGATATCCATGTCGCTGCACATTTCGTGGATGAGAAGAAGGTGTCGTGTCCTCCGTCAACCAGCGACAAAACCCCGTAGTCGGCTACCTCATCATCAGAATAACAAGACTACGATAGTGAAACGATTGGAAAGGGGCGTCGGTGAGAAAGATTGGCATGCGCGCGTCTTTAGCGAACAGTATTTCTGGAATGGCTTGTCGTGGTGGGTTTTCATTGATAACGGCACCGTTTTCGTTAAGCGAACAGGCCACATCACCACGACTCTGAGATTGCTTGGCGTCGCGCGAGATACTCCGGTCCGCTCAACTGTCTCCCTGCCAGCAAGCCGTCCAGTGCTGCGACCGCCGTCAGCTTCTCCCTCATGGCGAGATACTGCGTGCCGGTGACAGCGCCTTTACGGAGGAGGTCATCGAGGACCGCCTGGTTGGGTGGGAGAGGAATGGGTAGATGTAACAGAGTCGGCTCCGGTGGTTTGTGCGGCGCCGAGTGCTTGCGGGGAAACCTGCGGGAAACAGGAAAGGCTGGAGTTAGCATTCGGAGAGTTTTTAACATGGAAGGTGATCTTAAAAGACTCACGGTTTGTCGTCATACAGCTCAAAGGCGTCAGCCTTCGTCACGTCACAGCTGTCCCTGTGCACGCGCAGCGTATCTTGGTAAATGATTTCTTTGTGCTCATAGTGGTCCTTACGGTCGGAAGCTGGGTCGGACGGCGCAGATGGGTCATTGGTGTAGAGCGGCGGCGGACTATCGGAAGTCGAAATGTTCGAGACTAGGGGTAGGGTTTGCCGGGTCGGAGGTGGGCGGGTCGGAGGCGGCGGCACTGGTCGATCGGGTTCTAGATGCGAGGTGGGATCTATATGGTAGCTCTCGCACGAGTTCGCTCGGCTGGCAGCCGTGCTTGTGCGTGACACGCTCGGAGAGGGAGGTTCTGATTGTCGTTGAGTTACAGAAGAGACTGAGCAAGGGTCTTGCTCCGCCAAAAATGTTTCTCCCCGACTTGCACGAGTTGCGGTTCGGGAAAGGTCTGGTCGAGGATAGACAACGCTGGGAGAGGGAAGTTCTTGGTGTCGTTGAGTTACAGAAGAGACTGAGCAAGGGTCTTGCTCCGCCGGAAATGTTTCTCCCCGACTTGCATCAGTTGCCGTTCGGGAAAGATCTCGTCGGGGATAGACAGATGATTCAGTCATAAGAGATCCTGCCGCAACCTTTGGAATCGCGCCTCCGTGGAAGATGCTCCTTCGGCTCGACGACGAGTGGAGGCTACTCGTATCGTCGGCGATCGCGGCGACCGGCAACGGAGACGGGGAGGAACGAGCGCCCTGCGGGTCAGCCAGGGCGCGTTGGCGAGTGGTAGCCGTGGTCGGGAGCTGCAGCCTAACGGGTATCGTCACCGAGGTCACGAGGCGATCCAAGGGACTACGCGGCGAGTGAACAATCTCCACCTCGACCTCATGCGAGACCGACACCCAGCCGCCCGTTTCCGAATCCGGTTGCGCCGCCGCGTCTGGAAAAGGGATGGCGATGGCGCCGGTCAGCACAGCGGAGTCGACAGCGATGCGCGGCCCGAGCAGCTCTCTCGATGTTGCAAAGGCGACATCGTCGGCATTTTCTCGGAATATGAGCACTTGATACCAGTGCGCGTGGATGGAAATGATCGTGGTGCGGATGTTGAGATGCAAGGAGAGGTGAAACATGCCAGCATCGCTTTCGAGGTGATATACGGGGCCCGACACGGTGGCGCTGGCCCGCACGATTCCGTCCGTGGATGTAGCGTGAAGGATCATTGGCTGCGGAGCGACGCGACTGGCTTGACGAAATGCGACGAGTTCGAAAGTGGAGACGGCAATCGGCTTTTGAGAGGAGAAGTTGGGACCGCCCAGCGCATAGGCAAACAGCCAATGAGTGACGCGAAGCTGAGGATCACTGGCATCCGCACGGGCGATGGTCGGTGGAAGTCCTCTCGGAAACGAAAGTACCATAGGGAAAGTTTGACTGATCAAGTTAGAAAGTGTAAGCTATGGGTTTTATCGTTGCTTGCCGGGAATAGAAGGACGGCATGTTGAGTGCTTCGCCCTCCCTAATGTTGCTTCTCCAGCCAAACGTCACGGCAAGAGGACTGGGAAAACTTCACTTCGCAACTTGACCCGCTTCGCGCCATGTTTTGAACGTTACCTGGTGCCAGACTGTAGCTCCATGACGGCTTCAGCATTGTCGATGTCCCGGTCCCACACCTTCACGAGGATCCTGCTCAATGGCCGGGCAAAAACATCACTTGCCGTGTGACTATGCGGATCCCGACCAGCCTTGTCCAGCGTCAACCTGCCCAAGCCCACACCACTCAACAGAACGAGCCGGAGCGAGGCGAACGCGACTGGGTGAGCCGCGTGGTTCGTGACTGTGACGGAGCCATGTAGCTTCGCGGCAAGCGGGGGCAGGTGGAGGAGTAGGTATGGGTGGTTGCGCAGGGATTTCTGGGTTGGGCGAGCGAGGGCAAAGTCCACGGACAGGGACAGGGAAGCGGCGGGACGGTTCGCTGAGGAATTTGACACGGAGGCTCCAATGGATGAGGAGCTCTGTCGGCGGGGCGATTGCTGGGCACTGGTGGCGACAAACGCATTGGATCGAGGCGCTTGCTCCTGCTGCTGATGCTTTGATGATGACGATCGAAACCTTGCCGAGAGTGAGCCTAAGCCCATAGTTGGACACGCGCTTGGGCCCTACGCCAGAAGGCGAGCAGGCGAAGGGCGCGGAGATGTTCGATGAACCAGAAATGCAAGACGGAGGAGAATGCGCAGGGCGGGACGATAGATCTGTGTCGATACTTTTTCTTTTCCTCCACAGAAGAGCGAAACAGAAGGCGGGAAGAATATCAAAGGCCAGGCCGCATCCACGCTACCTCACCCGCGCACAACGCACGACCGCTTCGTTTGTCAGGAGCAAACGATGGGGCGTGCGTGGTCCTGGAAGGCCTGGAAGGGCAATCAGAATTTCCAGGAAGAAGTACCCCTTGTGAGACGCCGCTGCAAGCCAAGTGCTTGCAGCTACGGCGTCGGAACCTTCGGAAGCTGGCTCGGAGAAAGCCGAACGTGGAACAAGCCAGCTAATCAGGGACACGGGGAAGGTGTGTCTGTGTTTTCCCCGGAAATGAGGTACCAAAAAACAAAAGTCAGACACAGAAATTCGAAAGAAACTCACATGCGCACTCAAATTCGTTTGGGACTGTGGGTCCAGCCAGACCCACTTTCTACTCCACGCACATTTACAGTGGTCTCCCCCCCAGAAGCGTCGTTCGCGTTTGCTCTCAACAGAGGAGAGAGTAAGACAGAAGATGAGTGGCGGGAAAGGGGAGGTGCAGGTTCTCCTTGCCACCGTTCGTTCCTTCGCCGGGCGAGCAGGGAGTTTTCTTCTGCTACAAAAGGAACAAAACGTTCGTTTTTCCCGCCCCGTCCGTCCGTCCTAGCGTTGTCGAGACAAACTCCCCTCGCCCCCCTCCCAATCCATCTTCATCAGGATCATGCGTGAAGCATCGCCGCTCTCCCTCTTGTCGTTCTCGTCCCTGCAGCATCTGTTGACGCTGATGCTGCCGGTCCTCCTCCTCACAACCACAACCGCTTTTGCTTCTTCCGCCGTTCGGCCCATGGACAGCAGAGCTCTCCTTCCACTCGTCAACGTCCTTGCTGCTCAGGTGCCTTCCTTGCTGTCATCATCTTCTGCAAACTCCACTCTCCCGCTGCCGGACCCTTTCGTCATCTCGCAAGCCCTCGACAAGGTCACACGTCCACAGATCAGCAACAGGAACATCTCGGAGCTGGTGCGTCCTGATGCCTGTTTTGCGAGCGTACGGCGTGTGTGATGTGTCCGCTGCTCTTTCTGACAAGTGTGCTTCTCGTGCCAGTTCACCTACTGGGGCGAGTTCATCTCTCAGGACGTCTCGCATATTCGTCGACCGACCACCGGCGCTCCTACGGATGCCGCAAACATCACTCTCCCCGCCGCGGCCGCCGCGGCCGTCCCCGTTTCAGTCGGAGCAGCGAACGCTTCGGCCCTGCCGTCGTTCCAGTTCGCTGTGCCGGACTCTAATACCGCCTCGCCACCTCTTCCCATCAACGCCATGACTCCATTCGTAGACGCCTCCCACATATACGGCACTGCCGCCTCGCCGTCCTTTGTGGCCGGGGGCAAGCTGCCGCTCAACAGCGCTGGTCTGCCACTCCTGAACGGTGATACCAACGCCGCCAATAGCTTCACGGTAGCGGTGCCTGGTATGGATGTATCGTCATTGTTCAGCTTTGCACTGTTCAATGGCAACACCAATCCCACCATGCAGGCCCTCTTCATCCTGTTCATGCGCGAACACAACCGCTACATCGATACCCTTGTCGCTGCTAACGAGCGTCAGGACGATGCCACGATGTTCCAGCTCGCCCGCCAGCACGTTGTGGCCCTGCTTCAGCAGATTCACTACTACGAGTACCTGCCGCTTCTGCTCGGCGAGAATTTGCTGGCGCAACCGGCACCTGCCTACAGCGCCACGGTCGACCCGTCCATTGATGTGCTCTACGAGGCAGCCGCCTTCCGTTACGGTCACATGGAAGTCACCAGCTCCCAAACTCTTCAAACTGATGCCGGTACTATGGTCCTTCCCCTGTTGCAATGCTTTTACAACTCCTCAGCCGTCCTCCAGAACGGAATCTTCCCGTTATTTGCTGGCATGAGCAAGTCCGTTCAGATGCAGCCCATGCTCTACATGGTCCCGGAACTCCGAAACGCCCTCCTACGAAACCGCCCGATGGATCTCTTTGCCATCGACATCCAGCGCGGTCGCAGTTTTGGCCTGCCTTCGTTCAATGCTGCACGTCTGGCCGTGGGACTGCCAGTCATTCGCGACTTTGCTTCGCTCACCAATGACACGGCCGTCGCGTTCGCCCTGGGGCAGATGTACACTTCTATCGACACCCTGGACGTGGTCGTCGGCGGACTAGCGGAAGCTACGGGCACGTCGTCCAACCTCGGCCCGCTGTACACAAAGATCATCGTCGACCAGTTCCGTCGGCTGCGGGACGGCGATCCCTTCTGGTTCGAGACTAGCGGCGTGCTTACCGCCGCACACCTCGACCAAATCCGCCACACATCGCTCCGCGACGTCGTGGCCCGGAACGTGCCCGAGGTTTTGCCCGAGGTTGTGGCAGCCCGCCTTCCCGCCTCGCTCTTTCAGGTTATCGAGACGCGCACTGTCGATCCAGACGCCAACGGGTACACGTTTACGAACCCATACATTAACGGACAGTACGCTCTGAGCGGGATCATCGAGTCGGCTGACTCTCTTCGGGTTCGCGTCGTCTGCGCTTCCGAGAACTGGTGCGGACTTGGGTTTGGAACAGATATGACCGTGGCGGACTTTGTCATCGGGCATGTTGACCCGGCGACGCAAAAGATCGCTGTTGAGGCCAGATCGACTGTCGGGGCCTGGTCCACACCCGTAAGTGAGCCCTCTGATCCAGTTGAGCCTACCTTGTCGGTACCGGTCCGAGCTTTGATTGTATTGAATAATTTGTGTTCCCCAGGTTCTCGCGAACTCGCAAGCAGCACTCGAAATCATCTCAACAAGCTATATCAGCAAGACGATCACCTTTGAGTTTCGCTGGCAGAGAACGGGCAACCAGCCGTCGTTCAAGGATCAGCAGAACATAATCATGGCCATGAACCCTGTCGCGGCGAATGGATCCTGGTTCCAGTTCCATGGCGGAAACCGGGAGAAACTTGCGCTTTCGTTCGTGACGGGTGCGGGAACGGTCGGTGACAATGTCACTCAGCGTCGGATCATGCACGGAATTGGTCAGGCCATTGTCTGGTTGATCGTATTCCCGTTTGGTATCGTCTGGGGACGTTATCTGAGGTGTGTGATCCTCGAGGACACACGTGGTCGATCCGTGATTTTTTGCCCATTTTGGACCTTACTTGCCCTAATTTCTTTTCCAGATTCATTTCTGGCTGGATCATCGTGCATGCGACCGCACAGAGCTTTGGCTGTGTGGCCGTCGTTTTCCTATTGGCTCTTCCGTTGACGGACCCTCAGAGCATGGGTTTAACACAGAACAGCCCCCACTCATTTATCGGAATTTTTCTTTTCGCCATCATGTTCATCCAGCTAGTCTTGGGAGTCTTCAACCGTCGACGCCTTCGCTCTCACGCATTCAAAACCCAGCACGTCCGCACGGCGCACTCGATCCTTGGGTTTGCCATGCTACTCACTGGCTTCGCCAACGCCGGATTCGGACTCAAACGGCTGTATCCCGTCGGTTTCACAGTGACCTGGCCGTGGCTCGGCTACTTCGGTCTTCTTGCTTTCTGGATGGCGGTGTTTGCGATTGCCGAGATCGTCCGGGCATACCAGGCAAAGTCGCTCAACCGGATCGGCGTCCCGGTCCAGGTCCTCAAGGTTGACCCCGAGCAGAAGACAGCCAAACTAAGCTCGGGGGTCACGCCAGTCGTGCCGGCCCTCGTACGACGTCCCACGGCGGAAAGCGTCGAGACCTCTGTCGTCTTCTACACGTGGGAGCAGATAACGGCGGCGGTGCTCGACGGCGAGCATCTCGTCGTCGGCAACGGTCGATACGTGTACAACATCACCCGTTGGCTGCCATCGCATCCCGGTGGAAAGATCATCCTGGAAACCGTCAACGGGACTGACATCACTCTGGACTTCTTTAACGAAAGCGATTACGATGGCTCACTGGTATCTGACGCGGTGGCCGCTGCCGAACGCGAGGTGAAGAAACTCGCGCGACTGTTGCCACCTTCCCGCGGGCGAGCAGGCAGCACCGGAGCCATCGCTACGGTCCGGCAAACGTCCCACTCGACCGTCCATGTGAACCACGACGATGATAACGACGAAGACGATGCGGCACCGATCTTGGACCTCTCTGCGCCTCATTGGGCGGCGATCCGCAAGGCGCGTTGGTCGCACGCGCATACGAAGACGGCCGCCCAGAAGCTCATCGGTTTCATGGTCGGCGAGATCACGGCGAGGAAGAGTCACAGGGAGTTTGACCGCAACGAGCTACGCAGATACGCCATGCTCAGCAAGACGTGCGTTAGCGGACCTGGCGCGAAGTGCCCCACGTACGTGTTCAAGTTCGCCCTGCTGTATCCTTTCGAGGGTCGCCGCGAAAACGAGCCGTCAAAGTTCCTTCCTGGGCAATACGTTGGTGAGTGTAACTTCTCGATTGCTTGTAGGCCAGCCAATATTCAGATGTTAACTTTCGTGTCGGTTGCAGAACTGGTTGATCGGGTGTCAAACAAGATGATCGCACGGTCCTATACGCCGATCTCTGGCTCCACCGCGAGCTTCGAGGTCGCGGTGAAGCTCTACCCGACGGGCACCATGTCTACTGTACTCCAGCGCGCCAAGCCGGGATCCAAGCAGTTCCGCATCCGTGGTCCGTTCGGCTCACCCATCATCAACACTTCCAGGGCGCTCGCCAGCACGGCGACCCTCCGCCTGGACAACAACCGCCTTTCACCTCTCGACAAGCACTTCTCCACCATCATCTGCATCGTCGGCGGATCCGGTATCGTCTCGGCCCTGCAGGTTGCACGCGAGTACCTGCTCCCCACGGGAAAGACTCTCAATGCCCACAGCGGGTATGAGCCGGCCCACGACGACGAGCTACCGATCGAAGTAGGGGACCGCATCAAGGTCAAGTCGGTCGGATTGGACGGCTGGGCCATCGCCGCTAACCTCGAGACGGACGAAGAAGGTCTCTGTCCGCTGTCCATCCTCCATCCGCCGGCGGGTCGCGACTCCCGCGTCGTGATCGTCAATTGCGCCTCCACCCTCGACGACTGCGCCGCTTTCAATATCCTCGACGCTGGCGCGTTGTCGTTCCCGAATCAGCTGCAGATCCACCACCACGTCTCGGCCGGAGCAGGTCCGAAATGTGTCGTGCACGGGGTACCCGGCACGTTCCACGACGGTCGTCTGACACCTGAGGACGTGGAGGACCTTGTCACGGACGCTTGGGATTCCGACAGTGACGCCGTTCGCAAGGTCGTTGTCTGCGGACCGGCTGGGTTCGTGGGACTGATCTTCGACACGCTGGTGGGTCTCGGCCTCGAGTGCGGCGAGATCGTCATACTGCCTCCAGCAGAGAACGAGCCTCGGGAGATACGAGTAGATGCGTAGTTGTAGTCGTTTAGAGGTCATACAGTATCCGATAGCAGCTCGATGCAGCACCAATGTAGAGTCCTTCTGCGTTCATGTTCTCCCTAACTACGGGTATCCCTGTAGATGCGTAGTAATAGTCGCTTAGAGGACATACAGTGCCCGACCGGAAAGGAGAGAATACCCTTAATCACACTACTTTAGCCCCTGCAAGCATGGTATCCGCGGCCAGCGCCCAGCCCGCACGCTCCCGCACGGCACCAAAGACCAACGCAAGCTAGGCGCTAAGAAAGCCAAGGCGCGAGCCAAAGCCCTGCGTATGATAGGCGCATCTTGGTCCCCACAAGCTGGCCACCCACGGCGCCATAAAGACCAAGACCCACGCGAACGCCCAAAACTTTATACTCATCGCCGCTGCTAGTGACGACGGGTCGCCCGTCGATGGTCGCTGCAAAACCGGCGATGATTGCTCGGGCGACCTATGATTCTCGCCCGCGCTCACTTGCGTCGCCTCTTGCGATGATGGCTCGGGTGCTGGAAATACCGGAGACCCTTGCCGCATGCACCAGCAACGATTCGTGCTCTGGCGAAATGTGCTGCGACCACAACAAGACCTGTCAGACCACTTGTTCCGATCTCGGCGATGTTTGTCAGAACGATGACTCGTGTAACGGCGAGGAATGCTGCCACCCTTTCCTCAAAACCTGCGTCATATCGACCCAGTGCCCCGGCGGCCTCCAGCTCGGTGCCGCTCGCACAAGTACGGACGACTGCGACGGCGAAATGAATTGCTCTCTCGACCCCGGCGATGCCAGCCGCAAATGTCGCGGCGGCGCGATCGGTGCCAACTGCGCCAGCGCAGACGACTGCCCGGGTGACAACTCGTGTTGCAACATAGATCAGACTTGTCAACTCACCTGCAAAGCCGAATACGTTCCGGCCGGTTATTCGGCTTTCACCACTGGCTTGCCTTCCAGTCCGAGCACCCGAACACCCAGGGTGTCGACATCCGAACCTGTGATAAACAGCTTATCGCGACCGTGAACCGCGACTTTGCCATTGCCGCACGCATGGAAGGAACAGTCATTCTTAACGACGGGCGCATGATTAACCTCGGCGACGACAACTGCATGAAGACCTGCAACACAGCCGGCACGCAAAGCGGCGATTTTGACTGCTTCACGTTCATTGCAGACACGGCTCATGTAAATTACTGTCTTGTGGCATGGGCGACTTGCCTCTTCCGCCATTTGAGCTGCTAACATCTCCCTTTTTCTCCGGACGTTTGCACCTCAGTACCCTTATGGCTTTGGGACACCGGTCAATGGACAGCCGTCGAATCAGCTTATACCGTACATCAGCATCGGTGAGTGCAAAAAAATGAGCATTCCGCGTAACCCAGCTGCTTGCCGCAATTTTCGTGCCGTGCAGCTTCGAATGACCTCCCCACCGGTGCCATTTTTTACATCAAAGAAATCGATGGAATGACCGTTAAAGGACGGACGACACGGCGTACACCCACAATGGATGTGTCCGCATTGGTATGTGCAAATTTCGCCTTTTTCTGCGTTTTAACGCCTGACTTAAGTGACTTCATGCAGACGATGTCGGGTGGAGCTTCAAAGAACATCACTGCGACTTCTTTGCTTTCAGGATCGGCAATTACATGTTTATGGAGGGCGAGCGCCCTTTGGAGTACATCACCACGCCCTCAACGACGGCCAACTGCCAAATCCTCACCTACGGGTTTACAACGTCACCCCCGGTCGGAAGCAGCACGTCGGTGGCTGGAGGGGTCACCATCTTCCACCCCGTGCCTACGGTTGAAATTAGCGACGTAGGCTCGGATGCAACTCTCTGGCACAAACACCTGCATCAATCACGGTGAAGCGGGGATCCCCATCGTCCTGTCTCCCTGCTCGACCGCCGCTACGTCCACTCAGGATATATTGTTGAATCTCAATCAGAGTGCGTTTTCCGTTCAATCCCTAGCAATGTGAATTCCGTTTGCTGACCAACATTTTTCCGCTAAACAGACAACATGGACTCAATCACTTTCATGGACATTCCATAAATGTGTGTCGGCGCCGGCGCGTCGTTCCAGTACTGCGGAGATGTAGGAGATGATGTACCCGTAGAGAACACTTATTCTCTTCTCCCGACGAGCGGACGGCCCCAATCGGTACACGATCCATCCTGGCGTTGGAGGTCTCGTGGGTCAGAGTATTTGCTTCGGCGCTGCTGGAGGGCAGGTCTCCTGGATGGAATGCGATGCGCGCGTGTCTATCTGGATCGACATTTCTAGCTCTTTCCCACTAGCGGAGATTGTCACTACACCGTTGTCGTCGTTGATTGACGGAAGCTCCGGGTGTGAGTACTGGTATCGCTGCGCCAACGCCTGGGGTGCTACAAAACTGACGCGCGGCTTTCAGACTCCGCCATGAATATCATGAGCCGCGGAGATCTTTTGAATCCTATTGACTCCCAGCCGCAGAGTCCGGGAGACAGCATCGCTACACGAATGGCACGGCGATTTGAAGCGGTGAGTTTAGAGGCGATATACGCCCGGCTTCCACATTACCATAGGCACTGAATCTCCGAATCGCAGGATTTCGTTGACTTTTTCAACCGAATGTTCGCTGGGCTGGACGCAGCGCAGGCCCAACTTGCTCGCACGCCCACGCAGACCTCACAGTTATCACTATGGTACATGTGCTTTACTTGGTACGCGTAGCACCCATCCTGCCCACCACGCATTTTTGGGATGCAGCTATTGAAGCTTGTGAGTGTCAGATTTACCGCCATCGCTTACAACGAGCCGTTTCATCATTAACCCGGCCGTTTATCAGTGCCCGAGCTTATTGCAGCCACCCATAGACTTGCAACGCAAGCTCGCGACTTCTTAAAAGCGCCGACCGATTTTGGACCTGAAGCCGCCGATGCGGCTGCTGACGCCCAACAATTGGCCGACGCCTTGCCCGAGGAGGCCGCCGATCTCACCAAGGGCGCTGGACAAAAGGAGCTCTCAGCCGCCGAGGGAGCCGCAACGTCAGTGAACAACCGCCTACTCTGCCAGTTTGGCATGCGGGGACTCAACTTTGGCCTGGGCGTGGCCGGGGGCGGGTCACCCGCCCTGCGCGTGCGCGACTCCATCGCCAACCCGTTCCAGCTCCCTGCCACCACCTCCAGTGCCGTGCAGAACCGCACTATCTCGAACGCCGCCGTCTCCGCTCGCCACGGCCATCTTGCGGCCCCCGGTCGCTCGGACTGCCTGTGGGACGCCCAAAATACCAAAGAACTTCGTCTGGACTCTACGAACCTCAGAGCGGTTTGCACGTCCAACGGCGACGCAGGAGGATTGGTCTGGTGCATCGTCAACAACGCTGCCGGAACCGGCAGCATACCTTCTAGCCCTGTTCCCTACACTCAGTGCGCTGCTTCCGATGCGTTGCAGTGTGACCACATGCTGGAGGTAAACTCGATTGCCGAGACTTTGCTTCTCGGAGGGTCGGTTGTCTGACACGAAAAATCCCGTTGTGTTTGTATAGCTTCAGGAACATCTTGACTCGCTCTATTCGCCAACGTTTGCGGCACTCTCGGTGGCAGATCAGGAGATACGTTTGGCCAATTCATCGATTGGTTCCCAGCTCTTCAGGGCTCATATTGATATCATCTTCTTTAAGCTTTTGTGCACCAAATGGAAGGAGGGCAAATAGAATGAGCGTGCGTTCGACATGATGAACGGCAGGGAGAACACCGTTTCCGAAGATGCCGACGTTAACAACATGAAGGGAGTTTTGTTTGGGTAAATAATCCCGATATTGGCCCCGCTGGTTGTCGCCGTCCTACTGATGTAGAAACCTGGTTTTGGTCGTACAGAAACAGACAACTGCGTAAAATGCAAACGTACGCCGGAAACTTGTTGACAAAGACGTTGGAATCGGTCAGACAGCCCCGCATCGACTGTAAGCGAACTTACACCTCATCGCCAAAGGAGCCGTCTGTTTCTGACCTTGATCTCGGGATTGTTGTTTCCGCCTCAGATGTGAACTCCTTTTCTGATATGCTGGACAAATCTCACGATACCCTTCCGGCGGATTCATCTTTAGCTACTACGGTCCGCACCCGCATCGACAACTTTAAAGGCTACCCATCGGCGGCCAGCGGGCTCGGAAACGTAGACCACCAGCTCGAGGTAAATTGCCCGTAGTTTTAGGCTGGCACATTTCAAGCATTCTAAGTATACGTCGCCGAGCAGTCGAAACCGACAGCACTCCCATGGTTTCCTGAAGTGCCACTGAGCGAGGCTGGCATCGACGATCTGTCGCTCGCAACGCTTCCTTTACGTCTCCCGTTTTCTTCGTCATTTGCATCAATCCGTGCCGCGCTCTACTGCTCAGGTAAACGACGTCTGGATTGGCGCTCATGGAAGAAGCGCGTCTGCTTATAGGCACACAGAATCACCTTTCTTGCATGAATCAGTAGTATAGTGGTTAATATACTCGCCTTCCATGGATCACCAGGTGATAGCGAGTGTCCCGAGTTCGAATCTCGGCTGATTCACATTTTGGAATTCCTTTTTAGACCATCCTTATGTCGGTATGTCCTTTTGACGTCCCTCCCGCGGGGATGCTTGGGAGCGATCCTGGTTGAAAGGGTACGGGTTGTACTGAGCAAATGTCCTGTGCACCGAGAATCTTGGCTGATTCACTTTCTGGGGCTCTTTCTTTAACACATCCTCACGTCGGTATGTTCTTTAGACGTCCAACCCTGCGGCGGGGATGCTTGGGAGCGATCCTTGTTGAAAGGGTACGCTGGTCAGGTTTACTGAGCAAATGTACTGTGCAACGAGAATCTCAGCTGATTCACTTTTCGAGCCTTTTTTTTAGCTCATCACCATGTTGATTCATGTCCCTTAGACGTCCCTCCCTGCGCCGGGGCTGCTTGTGAGTGACTCTCGTCGAGGGGACGAGGTGTACTGTGCAAGGTCACCAGCTCACATTGGGAAATCAAGGCTAATTTATCTGCTACTTGCTGGTTTTATCTCCATCGGGAGTCCTCCTCACCTTCTTGACGTCTCCCCACGCGGCGGGGAGGTTCGCTGTGAGCCTGTTGGAAGGTCACGCAGGTTGGAATGCCAAGGGATGTGCGGTCGTTCAGAAGTTCATGACGCTTGAAAAGCTATCGAAAGCCGAATCTCGGCCGAGCCGTTTCCTTTTTGCTTTTGCATCGATAGGTTCGCACGGCTGACTTTTGCGCACTCTCACAATGCATGCTGCATTAAGTTAGTCGGCGCTGGGCAAAAGAAAGGGAGGGAGGGGCCTGCGCTTTCGGGTCGACACGGGCTGTTCCCGATCATGGTTTAGCAAAACAGGCAGATGAGTGAACAGAGCTTTGCATGTCCTGAACAGATCACACGTCGTTGTCTTCCGTAACCTTCCGTGGTGCAACATCGAAGGGCGGCAGGACCTGCACGCCCGTTGGACCGAAAAGGCTACCTGTGTACCTTACTATCGCTCTCCCGTTTAACCCATTCAAGAAAACAACGAGCCTTACCCCACAAAGTCTCCGGAATACGCTACTTGGGATACCTGCTTTCCAAGGAGAAAAGCTTCCGCACGGGAGCATGCCTGACCAGGTTTCCGGCTCCGCGACGAAGACTCGCATTTCCTATACCGCGCAAGCACGCCGTTGCAGTCGGTGAGATCGACATGTCTCAGAGAGCAAACCATTCGTAGGTTTGCTCCAAAAGGCCGAGTATGCATGCGAAGCGCGTAGCGCGTAGGTAATACTTCTGGATGAAAGCAAGACGGAGGCGCACCTTAGCAAGCAGAAGCATCGCCGACGTCCGTGCTCCTTCGTCCACGGCAACGATAGATCTTACGTGTCCAGAAATCTGGAGAAAGCAAGAACGGTCAGACCACAATCTTCTCACGCCCATTGTCCCATCAGCCTCGCAGCGGAGGAAAGGAAACAAAATCAGACATGGCTCCACATTCGTGATCGATCATGGTCCACGCCCCGAAATCGAATTTGGATTGGAACAACCGAAGTACGTCCTCGAGATCGGATGTAGGACGGCGTGTCGCTTCAGTTTATCGTGATTTTGTTGTATCTTCATCTTTTCTCCCTCTTTCCTCCGTTTGGGGCAATGGGAAGTGGAAAGCGTGGCTTACCCTTTAATCGATGACTTTGTAGTTCACTCGAGATTGACGAGAGAGCTGCTGGGAAGGATTCAGCATCGTTCGGTTGGCGGAGAAGGCTGATAAGGCTGGGAAAGAGACCAGTGGACCGTTGTTTCTCCCTTGGTCCTTTTAACCATCACTGGAGGGTTCAAGGAGGAAGAACGGGGAGGACTATCGGAACGTCCTGAGTCTGAGTCCCATCTGCTCCTATCGTCCTTGAAACAAGCTGCTTCGCAGCCTGAGGGAGATCCGTTCTGGGAATGTTTGCCCGAGAGAGCGGGATGATGGTAGGACCACCACCCCTCTGCCGACGGAACGACCTGCTGCGCCACTCCCGCATTGCAGTACAAAAGCTCGAGGTTTTTTTCTCGTCTGCAGCATCTTGTTCCCCATTCCCCACGTTCCAATGTTCCCGTCACCCTCTGGACGTACGACTACTCTGCCAACCTCACCAGCCCGTGCATCTCATCTTGCCTCAAGGGCGCGAGGGGTTGCCAGAGTGCCGTACGTCTCTACAGCATGCCCAGGACCACAGAGTCCGGCCCACGCGCAAACGTCCCCCGCTAAAGTGATGACTACTTTTTGCTACTTTAAACCCAGCTCTTCGAAGGGACTGGGATGTGCGTCCAACGCATGTTTCATTCGCTGCTGAGAAGGATAATCTACTCTGAAATACAGTGTCGGGGACGTTTTGCGTGTGCGTCTGTGCATGGGCATCGGCAAAGGTGTTTTGAACGTATGGTGGGTATTTCTGGTTCTCAATGCAAAAGAAAAAGGGTACAGATGGGGAATGATGTGAACGAACTGGCTACACGCAAAGGAAAGCAACTCAGGAAAGAAGGGAACCAAACAGCTCGACAAAGGAAAGGAAGTGGGAAGACGAGGAGCAGGACTTGCGCTTTCACTTGCAGGGAACGTCGCGAGCCTCGATGGTGGCCCACTCCTTGAACGTGATGACTATGGTGACAGGGCGAAGAGGTCAGTAACATTCCATACAACAACCCCACCATTCCTTCCCTGTCTCCTCATGACATACCGAACATGGCCAAGATCAAGGGGAAGCAGGCGACGCCGACGCAGGTCCTAGCTATGGCACCGCTCGCGGCGTCCACGACGACCAGCTCCATGACAAACCAGAGAGCCGAGAGGGCCAGGAAGACCCAGGCCAGGATGCTCGTGGCGAGCGTGACGCCCGTGGCCACGCAGGTCTCGCAGGTGGGTGCCGGAGGGATGGGGAGTCCCGGACGCAGGTTGGGGTTGGAGACGCACGTGTAGGGCAGAGGGATCGAGGCGAAGATGGTCGCCGCCAGAAGCATCTAGAGCAACAAAGTTTGCCAAGTTGAATGGGAAGGAACGATGATCCGAAAGCTCATGTTGTTTCTTCGTTCTTTACCAAGACGGCGTGACGGAGTGCGTCGGCCGCTCTGTCCAAGCGAGGTCCCCACTGTCTGGCCCTGGCCGAAGCGTCCCTTGCGCGAACACCTCCAGGAAGTAAGGGATCGCGTTCCTCTCCGTCCTCGCTGGTGTTGGTGTCGTTTCGGGAGGCGATGACCTCCTGGTTGCTGCGACGCTCGACGAACGCTGCGGCCTGACGGGTCAGCATAGCGGCCAGCCAGAGGAAGATCAAGCTTGTCACTGTGGGCAGGGTTCAGGAGGGGATGGGTGTGTCAGTCGAGAGATACGCTGATACCAAGGCGTCCCGCAGCGGTATGCTCTGCAGCTTCTTACCTGCGATCCACATGGACTTGACGAGACTGTCGTCGTGACCTGGGTTGCGGAAGCCTCCGGATCCGCTGTCCGACGACGACGAGTCACCACCACCACCGGCGGCGATGAAGGAGATGAGGGTTGCGAGCTTGGATGTCATTCTGGCAGCTCAGGATGATGCGAGAGCGATGGGAAGGCTGAACGGGATGAGCGAGGTACGGGAGCTTTCGAGTGCTCCTGATGCGAGAGAGTATCGAGCGAGGGAAGGTGCGGAGAGTTGATGAGAGCGAGAGCTCCTTCCTTTTTGTAGAGAGAGATGCGATGATGTGACGTGCTTGCGTGGATGAGAGAAGGAGGGGGTGAGACGAGGAAGGGTCGATCCTTTATGCGAAAGAGTGAAGAGAAGGGAAGGGCGGCGGGGGGAGGGGGAGGCCATGCTGTTTCTTGTGCGGTTTCTCCATGTCTCACAGGACACCTACCAGGTGTGTGTGTGTGTGTGTGTGTGTGACGCATACAGTTACGAGAGAAGGGAAGGACCCAGGAAGAAAACGGAGAAGCCACGAGGACAGGGGAGAGGTGAGCACGAGTCTGGAGAGAGAGAGAGAGAGAGAGAGAGAGAGAAAGGGCCACGAGCAGCGACCTGGGAAGGGTTGGAGGGGTCATGGACATGGGAACCAAAGGAGGCCGCGGGAGAGACGGGACAGAGGAGGGGGGCGTCCCCCAGCGTTGAGGAGGGGACTGCAGCACCGTTGAGGGAGTGACACGCTTCGTGTTTTTGCCTCTCGTCGTCGGGGGAGGGTCGGGGTCCTGTCAGTCCGCAAGAGGACGGGCAATCGAACGCTGTGGTGAGTCACACACAAAGTAGTTTTGACAGCTTTTGCTCAGAGGAATCCAGTTAGGCGCAGCCTCTCATGTTCGGTCGTTTAATCTCCGCCGCCCTTTTCCCTTCGACGACGGAGCATTGTTGCACGCAACAGTACACAGGCCCACGATCAAAACGGCACATCGAGCAGAGAGCCAGCAAAGGGTTGCTGGTAGGCCATGTCTCTATGGCTGACCGAATGAAGCAGGTAGCCCCACACTCATACTCATGAGGTGTGAGCTGAATAGAGGGAGTAAGAACCTCGAGGGACGGGGACGAGGGGGAGGAGTAGCACCGGACGCTCAACACCGCCGGCGTGGCTTGGTGTGCTCCCAAAATAAACCCCATGTCATACCGTATAACCCCCCGCTCCTATCCTCGTTCTCCTTCTTTTCCCCTGCTTGCTCTCCTCCTGTCGCTCAGGTAGGCACAACCTTGACCTGCACCCATCCTTTCTTCTTTGTTGCACTGTGCGTCCTTCACCATCATCATCAGCGTCTGTCGACGCTCGGCTAGAGCAGCAAGCGGCTCTCCATCCTTTTCTCCGGCGTCTTTTACCCACATTCGTGCTCGGAAGACAAGCCTGTTGGGATTGGACTTCGCTCAGTGCGCCCTTTCCCGCATTTCTCCCTTGCTGCTTCCCGCGCCAGGAAGGCGCTGTCTGATTCATCTCAAAGGATGAACACCCAGTCATCAAGGTAAGTGCCAAGACAACGCATCGTTCCAGCAGCTCAGAATCTCAATCGTCTGTTTGCTTACCATCGCCAGCGGCCGTCGGCAAATCTTTGGCAGCATGCCGGGCACGTCTTTCATTCACGAGATCTCCAATCCCTTGGCTCCCACGTACCCCTTCGACCCGACGCCCATGCCTCCCGTCCCGGACTCCCTCCTCGAACTCTCCCCTCCCACCTCGCACAACTCGCATCTTCGACGGGAGTACGGTCCACCCCCCCGGAAAGGAATGACCGCCTCCCCGAGCTTCATGGCCGATCGTATCGCGATGAAGCGAGGGGAGAGCGAGGGACATCTTCCCGGTGCCGAATACGACTACACCCCCAGAACGGAGAAGGGGAACGATGCCGGGAAGCATATGAGGGCGGCGAGTACGGAGGTGCTGAGCAGAGGGACGCTGGGAAGGAAGGGAACCTTGAGGATCAGGGAATCCCTCGCCAAGCGTGGTGGTGAGTGACGATTCTGTGCTTCCGGACCAGGGTGGTGTTGCATGAGGATCGTTTCTAGACCTGGGACTGAGGATTCGCCATGTATCTTCTTCCCCCACCATCTGCCAGACTCCCTCGCATCACTCTTTCGAAGCAGCAAAACGAATTCCGCAAGCACCCTCGACACGACTCCTGACGGAACGTCCCTCAGCAATAGCAGCCACAACATGAACCACAACAACAGCTCCTCCATCTCCCGGCAAAACTCTACCGCCTCGGCCGACTCCCTTCACGTCACATCCTCCCATCAGCAGGTCGGAAACACAGTGCATCAGCAGCATCACTCGTCCGAAGGTGGACACATGCAGCGAAAGCAGAGCGTGGACTCGACGCACGGATCGGGTTCGACAGGGAGAAGTTGGGGTAGCACTCTCATGCGAAAAGCTAGAGGACAGGGAGGAGACGCTACCGTCGCTCCACAACCGGTGGCTCCTAGTCCGCAGCCTCAGAAGAAGAGTGAGTCGGAGAAGAAGTTTCTCGCGCCTTATGTTCTAAAGAGAGAGACGCTGATGGCTTCTTCTCCTGCAGGAAGCGGGTCGGGAGCGAGCACATCTAGTCTGGCTAGGAGTCTCACCGCGAAAGGAGTGCTGTCCGAGTTGAGCGGTATGAACGCTTGCATACGACCATCTCGCTTTGGACAGAAGCAGTGCGGGCAGTCTCACATTCTTTCCTCGTTCCGGCCTCCCGATCAGCAGACTCCAAACGCAACAGCCATGATGGATCCGAGGAAGGCGACGATGGTATCTCCATAGCCTCACTCAGAATGATGTGCCATGTTCTCATCCATATTCCTCGGTTTCAGGAGACCTTGATTCCACGCTCTGTTCCATGGACGACCTGAACCAATTCATGTCCCAAACATCCCTCGCATCCCTCTACGTACCTAAAACCCTTCAATTGTTCCTCACGCACGGGAACGTGAAGCTGCACGTCAAGGTCCTGTCCCACGGGACCGTTGCGGACGCCATTCAAGGAATCCTCGCGGACCTGGTCGTCGCTTCGGGCGGTGAGATGCACGTGGAAGGCGAACGGGGTGCTTATCGACTCTGCAAGTTGGAAAGAGGTGGGACGGGAATAAGGGTCTGGATGGAGATGGGAAGTGTGTTGGGGAGTTATGATTTCATGCAGGGGGTGAGTCTTATACTCGAGTTGGAACGCTACCAGTGTTGAAACTTAGGGTTGCTGTTCTTCCCTAGGATGAGATCCGACTGAAGCACATTTCCGACATTGAACACACGACAGTGATCGTACCGCCGTCCACAACACCACATCCATTCTCATATGGCTTCACGCTTCTGGTTCGAGATGCGGTGGCGTCCCTCCGCGCTACTCATCTCCCGGCATCCCTGTCCACGACGGCTCCCGTGGATGCAAAGTACGGTCTCTACTACCCTCGCCTTGGAATCTGGTTGGATGACGCCAGGACGCTGTTCTCGTACGATCTGCATCCAGAGAAGAGTCTGGAGTTGAGGGCGTTGGCGAATCAGTTCCTCATGAGGATCTACCTTCCGGAATTCGATCAAAAGATCGCTTTGAGGGTGCTACCAAGTTTAAGGAGTAGTGGTGAGGGCAAGGCAGGAAATGGAAAAGAGAACGTGTTGAGGAAGGGAACCTGACAGCTGCATTCTCAGACGTTATCTCGATGATACATTACCAGCTTCGGAACCGCAAGCTGGTCCTTGGGAGACCGAACGGACGGTATGGTCTGTGGATTCCGAGCGCAGGGACGTGGATGAAGGAGAACATCGCTTTGGAGGAATACGTAGCCGTCAATGGGGTAAGCTACTCCACATTCGTCAGTTCGTGATTTTTGTATTCTGACCTCAAGAAACTTGTGCAGGAGGATATCCACTACAAACTACAATACGAATCCATTTCGATTCACCTCGCCTTAGCGGCGACACCGAGCGCTTTTACGCCACCACCCCTCCGCATACTCGCATCCTCTACAACCCTTGTATCAGCTCTCCTCGCCACCGCTTCCCTCTCCAACCCAGCAGCCTACCATGACACATACTGCCTGTTCTCACCCGCGGGAGATCGTTTGAACGATCGGGATCTGGTCTGGGCGGCCATCAAGGATCTCGCCGCGGACGATCAGTTGGTGTACAGAGCGGTGCCGAAGAAATGTCTGCTCAGCAACACCGGTGATCGGGATGTCAGGTTGGATCTGGATGTGGACTTTGAAACTAGGGTCGATCAGGCTTTGCCGTTCATGTGTAGGAGATTCGGTGTTGGTGTCGATCAGGTCCTCGGAATCAAGACCGATTTGGGTGTCGGTATGTTGGGCATTTGCGCGACGGAGTGGGGAGAACGAAGTGAATCTAAAACATTTGGTCTTTGTTCCGGAACATAGACGTGGACACGTCACTTTCACTCGCCGAGCAACGGTTCGCTCCCGGTCTAAAGCTCATCCTCCAGCTGCGTCCTCCACCACTATCACCATCAACGTTGTCACCTTCAACCACATCCCCAACCGACGCATCCCCATCATCAGCACAAACAATCGA
This sequence comes from Thoreauomyces humboldtii, assembly GCA_027596035.1. Classification (NCBI taxonomy): domain Eukaryota; kingdom Fungi; phylum Chytridiomycota; class Chytridiomycetes; order Spizellomycetales; family Powellomycetaceae; genus Thoreauomyces; species Thoreauomyces humboldtii. The sequence continues at coordinate 22,098 of JADGJA010000227.1, forward strand.
TGTCAACATCTGGTCCGAACCAGAAGACGATAATCTACAATATACGCGGACGACCCCACCAACCGTCGCATCCGGCACGCTCAACAAACTGATCGAACGTCTGACGGACGAACGAGGGGAAGGAACATCCGCGTACCTCGACTACGTCCGCACTTTCCTCCTGACCTACAGGTCCTTCACGACGCCGTCGAAGGTCCTCGCGAAGCTGGAGGAACGCTATCATGCGCCTAGGAGCAGGAAGGACACGTGGCCTGCTTACGATCACTTCAGACTCACGATACAGTTGAGGGTTTGCAATGTGTTGTTGCAGTGGGTCAAACGACATCCGAGCGATTTTCTCGGGGATGGGAGTGGGGCGTGGGAAGATGTCAGGCGGTTCGTGGAGGGCGTGTTGGCTCAGGATCAACCCTCGTTGGCGAGGCAGATCAGGAGGAATCTTGTCAAGATGGTATGCATGAGCCCTCGTTACTGGACACGAGCTTCTCTCCCTGACGTTGTGCGCTGATACATAAACGTCGCGCACGCAGAAAGACAATACGCATCCCGCGCTCGCAAAACACCTCATTCTCAAATCGACCGGACGGCCGTCTGAGTTGGATCCCAGGAAGCTGTCCGTGTTCAGATACCCCGTCGAGGAAGTAGCTCAGCAGCTGACCCTCATCGAACACGCGTTCCTCGCCGACATCCTCGTGCGTTTGTGCTTCTCTCTTCTCTCTGCCTGTTGTCATCGCCATGCGCTGACACTTAATGATGTTCTTTAGCCAGCGGAACTGCTCAACCAAGCATGGAGCAAACCTGACGCCCAGACCCGGGCACCGAATGTAAACGCGTTGACGCGACGGTTCAATGCCGTTGCCTGTTGGACTGCGAAGGTAAAGTTTGTACGAGATCATCCAACGCTCCTACGTACTAACATTCAGCTCCGTCATCTCCAGTCTGTCTTGGAGATGAAGACACCACGAGCGCGAGCGAAACGAGTCGTCGAACTGATCGACATTGCCAGCGTAAGTTTTACCGATTTCTCATTTTGCAACGTTTACATCGCCCATTTGAAAGCCTCAAAACCTGCCTGTTCTGAATTGTATGCATTTAGCAACTCCTCGTGCTCAACAACTTCTCCACGCTCATGGCCGTCATTGCCGGGCTCAATAAGGCCGCTATCTCGAGACTCAAGCTCACGTTCAAGGAGGTCGGTTCGAAGAACCTCAAGGTATAGGACACCAAAGTTCCTGCTCCGGATAGTATTCCCACCGTAGATCCTAACGCTGCTGGGACTGGCAGAAACTGAATGACATGGAGCGCCTCATGACCGCCGAGGGGAGCTATCGAAATTACCGAGCTCATTTGAAGACGGTCAGTCGACCTGCCATCCCTTATATGTGAGTAGTTACTTGAGTTCCGGAGATGGGTGCGAGTATTGTTGCTGACTGACGCTTTGATATGTTCTGGTAGTGGTAAGAAACGTTTCTGCTGGAAATAGCTTGTATTGGGATTTCAGGTTGTGAAGCGGATCCTTTACTTATTTTCCTTTCTTCTACTTTCCAGGCGTCTACCTCATAGATTGTAAGGAACCTGTTTATTGTTTTCCTTCGAGATTATCAGCTCATCATGCCGTTGTCGTCTTTGCGTAGTGACGTACATGGAGGACGGAAACCCAGATCACATCGGACATCGCATCAACTTCACCAAGCGTCAGATGGTATCCGGGGTCATCAACGAAATGGCGAGCTACCAGCAGGTGGCCTACGCCGGAGTCAAACCCGTCGACGAGCTTTGGAACATTTGCGCTAGGTTACCGGCTGCCACCGACGAGTACGAAAAGGTCCTGTGGGCCGAAAGCAAGAAGAAGGAGTGACGACGGGAGAAAGTTCCACCCTTCCCATATCTTTCGAGGTCCCGCTAGCTTTGACGGCGTTAGAGTACTTGCCATTTTTTATATCCTGCAACGACGGGGGCCCTTCCCCTCTGCTTTCTCCCTATCTCACTCTCTCTGTGTCGTCCCCACCCTTCCTACCGAATCCCCACCCCCGTGGTTTATATTTTGTAAATTGTTTTAATGCCGGCAATACCTTTTCTTCTGCCCTGAAATCGTGGAACATTAGGACGATTACCGACCGCAATAATTGTCACCGTACTGTTTTCGGTGCTCCACCAGCCCACTTTTTAGTTTTCTCAGCCCGGACTCCTCTGATCCGTTTCCATATCCACGTCACCCTACCGTGACGATTAGTGCAACCAGCCGACCGCTCCCGTCTAGACCCCTTTCGTCTCGACCGCTTTCGTCTCGACCTACGTCGTCTCCCTTCTCCCATTTGCATGTCAATTTGAGGGTCTATGGTGGTGGCGTCCCCATTCTCGATGGATGCTTCGTCCGCTTCGTCAATCGTAAACTTTCCGTCTTGACAGCTGATGACTCATCATTTACCTCCCACACACACGACTACCGGTAACGTGGAGAAGGTACATGGCGACCAAGCAACTTGCGCTGCTATGCTTCACTCTGACTCGAACTCGTCAAATCGACCTTTCGCAGATCACATGTTACAGGAGCGTCTGCGGCTGGGCTTGAGATATAAGTGTCTCCTCTGTCCAAAAGGATATGTATCGAGCGACTTCCGGTAGAGCGAACGACCCTCGACCAGCATGCGTTCCCTTCACGCAACCCCACTCCATGGAGCACAGTCAGGATAAACTGACCCGACCAGAAGATGGTTCAAAAATAAATGGTGTATCAGCCAGGATTTTCCGACACGAGGTCGTGCCCGTGCTCGGTACACCTCGACCGGCGTACCCTTTCAACCAGGATCGCTCCCAAGCATCCCCGCCGCAGGGAGGGACGTCAAAAGGACATACTGACATGATGGTCTAAAAAATCATTCCAAAATGTGAATCAGCCGAGATTCGAACTCGGGACACTCGCTAACACCTGGTGATCCATGGAAGGCGAGTATATTAACCACTATACTACTGATTCATGCAAGAGAGCCGATTCTATGCGCATATAACCGGACAAACAGAGTACATGGTCGCCGACCCCGAAGGCGTCAGCGGCGACACTCTGTTGGGACTCGGGACACTCGCTATCACCACGTTGTTGATGGAAGGCGAGTATATTAATCACTATACTACTGATTCATGCAAGAAAGCTGATTTTGTGTGCCTATAAGCAAGCGAGCATAATCCATGGGCGCCGATCCCAAAGGCGTCATCGGCGACACTCTGTTGGATCGGGACACTCGCTGACAACTGCAGATTCGGAAGGCGAGTGAGTATCTTAGCCACTGTACCACCAATTCATGTAGGATTCGTCGAATTACGCGTTCATGTTCGAGCAACATCACACTGCAGGGATGCTCCTTGTACAGGAAACGAAGCAGGGAGAAAGAGGAAAGATGCTCCTTGTACAGGTATCCATCCCATGCGGTGAAGCTTCGGTGTAGATTTGACAGTGGGTGGCAGCGCAAAACCGTCTACGCTCGCCTTCGACGACAAGTCCTCCAGATTCTCCCTTTAAAATAGCCTTTGTGAACAGTTCTGGAAATGTTCTGAACTTCATGAATACTGCGAACCAATGGTCACCTGTCAGATGAAGGTGAATGCCTACCGCAACCAAGTGTCTATCGGTGCTGGGAAATCGTGTTACCCAACCTTAACCTACTGCGACGAGGCCTTTGGAAGGCTGTAGATCAGGAGACAGAATGGATGGAAAGAAAATCGCAGATCGTGAAGCAGGTGCAGGAAGGGCGTACGCATCCAGCGCGGGACATGCTGTATATGGAAGGCACCACACGGGCAGCAACCCGGATGAAATCAAAGACCAAGAACTGTAGCGGCGAGACGTCAGAGGTGAAGAAGCAGTGCATGGACTGCTGATAGTCTCGGCGCATTTCAAGACTCGTTGCGAGAAGCCGTTAGACTCATCACGACAGGGACTTTGTTGCCGATGCCATTTTTCCACCGTTACGTCTGTCCGTGAAACTACTTAGTCTGTCGAACGATGTGGTCGCCTGCTCCAACGTCGGAACTTTGTGGGCGTCTCCCTCGATCGACGAAAGAGGCAACAACTTGACCGGTAGTGGAAGACCCAGATGCATTCTGCCACGACCGTTAGTGATCTCATTCGCCGGCTATACCAGACAGATTGGCCACCTGGCTATCGAAAAGCTCATGGACGGCGTGGTCACGCATATCGTGAAGGACCTCGTGCAGGGTTAGGACCTCACGTTCAAAAGCATGACAATGCTCTTACCTTGCAACCTGAGCGGGGACTGGATTCAAGATGTGGGAAAGAGGTCTGGTCGAACCAGCATGGTTCGCGAAGAAGGTCATCAATGTCGCCGTATCACACCGCATCGATCCTGTTCAGTGTGCGATACTGGGATGCTGATCAAGGATGGGACGTTGCGCGAAGGCATTCCAACCCTCTCCTCGCTCGACACCACTCGCCTCCCGTCAGTTCCGACTGATCCTCCAAAATCCTGAAATGTGCTTAATATGATTGTAGGGTCCTCCCTCGAAATAAAAAATCTACCGTGGTGCATGAGGGCCTAAAGCAAAGACTCCGGACATAAAATCTCAGCCGGAGAGGTTGTTCCCTCAAAACTACCTAAAAATGCAATCCTGTTCTCCTTCTCTCTTTTTTTTGTTTCTTTTCGTCCGTTTTTTCTTGTTTCCCCTCCAAAGTTCTTCGCTCGATCTTGTCTCGAAAAAAAATATAGAATGCCCTGCATCTTCAAGCGCAGAAGCAGGTGCTGCCCTGACGAGAGGTGTGACGCTTGAGCGCATCCTTTTGTGAGAAAGAGAGAGACTTAGCAAGCGGCAAAGGCGAAAAGCCAGTAAGTATATAAGGAGTTTGTCTCTTACCATCCTGGCGAAACGCTTTCCGCACGTGTCGCATCCAAAAGGCTTGATGACGGTGTGTATGCTCCGGAAGTGTCTCTTGAGGTCGTGACTTCTGCGGAAGCTAGCGTCGCAAGCGTCGCACTGGTAGGTCCTTTCGAGAGCGTGGGACTTGACGTGCGCTCGAAGCGCGGCGGTGTTGGAGAACATCTTGTCGCAGCCCGTCGTGGGACAGCAGAGGTGAGCGTGAGCGAGCAAGGCATTGGCGTACTTGCTGCTGCTGCTGCTGCCGCCGCCCGCGGACGACGTAAGATTGTTGTGACCGTTGCCGTTGTTGAGATTGTGACTGGTCGGATAAGGGAACATCTGGTGGTTTGCTGACGACGACAGCGTTCGGTGGGGTCCGACGCCATGCTTCTGATGGTCAGACATCATCGGCGGCTGAGAGAGGAGATGAGGAGGAGCCGGTGGGTAGGCGTGACCTGCAAAGGGGTGGTGGTAGGCGCTTGGGAAGTACATTGTCATCTGAGGCGGACTGGCATAGTAGAGCGCTGGGTTCTGGTTCTGAGTTGTGTACTGAAGTTGAGGAACGCCGTGCTGTAGGAGCTGAGCCTGGGTGGGTCGCTCTCGACCGAGTGGATAAGGAGAAATCGTGCTGCTCTGAATGATAGGGGTCTCTGAGAAGTTGGACGAATCGTCATCGATCTTGAGTTCCTCCTTGAGATCGTCGTCCGAAAGTTCTTGGATCATGCTCGAAGAGATGAAATCGTCATCGTATCGAAAACCGCCGTCAGGAAGATAGTCTTCGAGCGCCGAAGCTGCCGATGCATTCTCCAAAGCCTCGCTTAGGACCGAGTCGAGAGGCGAAGGGAGAAAATCGAGGTCCAGTCCTCCTGCATCCTGGGCTGCGAGCAGGAAGTCCTCTGGGACTTGGAGGTACTCTTGGCCCAGCGAATCGGTGAAGTACAGGCTCGTGTCGATACCATCAATGAACTGCGGACCCGCATCGAGCGGCTGGTCGAGGAACGGCCGCGGAATCATGTTCAGTGGTTGCAGAGGAACACCGTTCTGGGTTATCGAGCTGGAAAGACGCTGCTCTTTGAATCCGAGTTTGCCGGGCTCGGGTCCGGCCAAGTACTGCCATTGAATCGCAGGACTGTCTCTCGACGACGTGAACGTCGGTGCTGTGGTGCGACCTCCGGTAATTGCTTTGGGCATTGCTAGGTTGATATTGTGGTACGGATCGACACAATGAAGAGAGCGTAAATGCGGCAACGAAGAATGTAGAAGATGAGCAGAGTCAAAGCAGGTTGGACGATCGCTGCAGGGGGTGCGTGTGATCGAATGCCGGTGAAGAAAAAGGCCCGCGATTTTCTGCCCGGAATCGCGAACAGGGCTTGGGAATGGGGGGGATGAGAGGGAAGCGACAAGAGGGAGGGGAGAGATAGGGCTTGGCTCGCGGTCAAAGCTCCCTCGTGCTGGTGATTGTGGATTCCCTCCCTCCTCTGTCCTTCTGCTTTTACTTCTGATCGATCTATAAATAGCTCTTCTCTCCTCTCCCCTCTGATGCATTCCGGCCGGAGAGAGAAGGAGAGAGCGACGTGAGGAGGATGCGCAAACTTCCCGGAGAACATGGTTTTTCGACAGATCCCACACCGGTTGGTTCCCTGCGTAGAGCGGAGCTGGGATTATGCAAGCGTCCCCCCCCCCCCAAAAAAGAAAGGCACGATTTGCAGACGCTGCTCAAACAGGAAATTCCCCGCGTCGGTTAAAGTTAGGACGTGCTCGACAAAGCTTTCCCGCAGGACCCGAACGAGGGCAGGCCAAGGACCGAGTCGACGGATTCGTGCGTTAGCGTCTGACAGACATCCGGTTCAATGCGTTTGGGCGTCATTGTAGCAGGGTTCCTTGAAAACAAAGTCCCATAAACAGGCAAACCAGTATAAATCAAGATTCATTTCTTGCTATTTTTGGGATATATATGCTACTTATTCGGCACGGGACATCCAGGTCCCATAGTGTAGTTGGTTATCACCCGAGACTCTGAATCTCGTGACCTGAGTTCGAATCTCAGTGGG